>JAQFXV010000809.1:0-17671 GCA_034694065.1 Camisia spinifer
CATAGATTGTGAGTTAACTTATTTTAAAATAAAATTTGATAAAGGTTTCAAAAGTGTTGTGAATGATTTTATTAATTAAACATTAATATTTTGATGCTAAATATCAATTGAATACATTCATCATTAATCGAATATTTTGATGTCATTAGTCTTTATATATTTGAAAACGAGATATAAGGCTAATAAAAAAATGCGAAAATTTTTGTTCGTTTAAAACTTTTGAAAGAATTGAAATTTTGATAAAATAGGAAATCCCTTAACATTACATAAATTCTACTTCAAATTATTATCCTTAAAAAATCTGAGAAATTCTTGCGAAAACTTGAATAAACACAAAATTTATTGAAGAAATCTCATATGGAATACTCAATAGAAAATTGAGATTGGTTAGAGGATTATCATCTATTTCTTCAAATTCTGTTTCCCTAATCCCTTATTCCCTCAACACATTTGTTGGAATCTTTTTTCACTGATTCAAATAAATTATTCAATTCACATCTTTTCATCTAAATATTTAATGGAAAAAAGTGCAATTCAAACAATATAGTTAGAGCCTAAAAATTCTAGTCTATTTATTACAACTCTCCTAAAACAACACGAGTTATCACGAATGCAGCATTAGTTGTTCACAGCATTTGAGTTCTTTTTTAAAGGGTTTATTTTTTAAAGCTCAAATTTTTTTCTACTGGTAATGCTCACCACAAGACAATCGTTAGGAATATTTGTGAAGTAAAACCCCCCACAATTTTTCCCCTATAAACTAATACATAAACGCTTGCAGTCAAGTCTGTTATTGGATTTATTATATAGTCTATGAAAGGCTGTTTTTGTAGGGAAAAAATTGTGGGGGTTTTATCTTCACAAATATTCCTAACTTAATGTAGTTAACTTTTGTCTTTCGTCCAGAACAACCTTGAGACTGGGCTCATACCTAAACCAACTGTTTCTATACTCACTCACCCCTCAGAGACCCTTCATTTATATTTGAAAGAGAAAATCACAAAAAATCCCTTCAATAGGTATTTTTTTTAATAATATTCAAAGAACAAGTTAACTGCATACTTTCCTTGAATGTAAGTTAGCTCAGTTTGAAATAATGCATGAAATATTAATACCTTAGTAACTTTATTTGTTATTTCCATTGGTTGCTACTCTATTTTTCAACTGTTTTCTAATAATAAATCTGATGTTTTTACACACGTTTTCCCTTAAATTATAAATAAATTGTCAGAATATATTCCATAAATATTTTAAATAAAACAAAAAATACTGTTCCAAAATTATTTTTTTATTAGCCTTAAAAATATTTTGTGAAATTTTTCAAGAATCATTATCTTGAATCAGGTTTGATTTTAAATTTAAAATTTTTCAAAAAATTGAATTCAATTTTGACTCAGCTTATTATGAAAATGAAAATTTATTTTTTATATCTCGAAAATTATATTTTTTGTTGAGAAAGAAATTCAAAACTTTATTACGGTTTATAATGAGATAAAATAAATTATGACTAAAATATTCATGAGTTGTTTTAATTATTATTAAAACTCTAATTTTATATAAGAAAATATATGTCTAGACTTGAGAATAATTTTCCTATTTTCAAAAAATCTACTCAATTGTTATTCGATAGCTTATTATTAATGGATAGGAAAAGTTTTTTGAATATATTGAATGACAAGAAAGTTATAAAAAGCTGAAAATCAAATTCAAAGCATACACTATTACTCAATTTGTCAAAAGTTTAGATAGTGTTTTGCTTTACGTTGAAAGTTATTTCATTCGTGTTAAATGTAATTCAATACAGACTCGAGCTGATAAAAAAAACTTTACGAATCATTAATTATGCGGAAATTCAAAACAAACTTCCGGAATAGAAACTAAAACAGGAAAACCTTTAAAACTGGTTGAATTCCGGTTAGATTTTCTCAAATGATTTCAACAAAGCCTATTATGAATGAGAGCTTAATTACAGACAAATATTTGCCCAAAACTTTATTATTAGTATAAAAAAAATCGTAATTCAACATAAAAAAATTTCAGTTTTTATCAATAGAAAAAACTGGTTAAAGCTCGTGATGAGTGACATCTATTATCGTAATGAAGTCTTAATCCAATTAAGAGTGAAAGAGAAGAATAGCATAAGAGGTTGAGATTAAGAATGAGTCGTTTTTCGGTAAAAAGTTTGAGTCGAAGTACTGACGAAAACGTAGAATTGATTTTAGAAAATCAAACGCAGACTCAAACCTATGGCACTTCACGTAAGTCATATTCTTTCATACTCTCATAGAATAAGTTTTCTCATTCGCGTCGACTCTCTATTAACCAAAAAATACAATAATAAGAGTCGATAGAAATGAATGTTTGTTTTAAATCAAGAACAAAGTTATGGAACAAAACCTGAATCCGAATGAGAATAGCGAACAAAAATCGCAAATTATTCCTAAATTCGAGGTTTCGGTGATTAATGAGAATGAAATCAATTCTAGAGAACTCGATAACAACGAGACAATTATCTCTCCATTCATTGTTTCGCTTCCATCAGAAGAAGGTCTCAATTGAATTGAAGGCCAAAACGATTATATCGATAATCGAATAAAAGCCTGAAAAACTTTCAATTTTATGTAACATTATTTAAATTTGTTTTTTTCAGATGAAAACTTCACGAACTCTTATGAACGAAACCAAATGTTTCTGTTCAGTGAAGACGAGGACAGAAGAGTGTCTTCATTATTGTCTCGTTTAGCCAATTATGACGATGCGATTCAACCCATTGTTGAGACCGATAATAATGACGGCAATAAACCTGCGGCTAAAGTAAAGGCAAACTTAGGAGTCTTGACCGGTGTTTACCTGCCATGTATTCAAAACATATTCGGTGTCATAATCTTCATACGTATGTCTTGGATGACTGGAACCGCTGGTATTCCCGTCTATTTCGCGATTGTCTTTCTCTGTTGTTCTGTCACTTTCTGTACTGTAAGTCTTTTCTATTTATTTAATTGTTATTTATTTTGATCGCTTTTATCAGGACTTAAAAGATAGTCAATTACTTTCTCGAAATAGACTTTTAATTCGATTTATATTTTTCTATTTAATTAGTTTTTATGCTAAACATGTTTATGAATCTTATTAGAGGTCATATTATGCATGATTTTGTTTAGAATAGAAGATAATTATATTTTATTTAATTATTTTGAGTTAAATTATGTTAATTCTCATCTGTAGTGGACTTTCGTTAATACAAGTTTATTGAATAGCATTTTCAATAGAATGTAATTTGTATTCAAACTAATACTTAACTAACTTTAAATAGAACTCAAGCTATTGCTTAATTACATTGTTTGCGAAATTTTCAAGATTTCAAAATTAGGTTAAATTTATAAAAATCTATATCTATTTCTTCAAAGATTTCATAAGAATCTTTTCCACATCGATAGTGATAAGACATTTATTGATTTTTTCGCTTAATGACTTTATCCAGAAATCGATATTTGACGAAGACTTTATTTAACCATTAATTTTATTTTTAGGCAATATCGTTGAGTGCGATCGCAACCAATGGTATCGTTCCTGCGGGAGGTTCTTATTTCATGATTTCTCGATCATTGGGTCCTGAATTCGGTGGAGCCGTTGGTATACTATTCTTCTTGGGAACCAGTGTTGCCGGAGCTGTAAATACATTATTATTTATTCAAATATAATTAAGAATCAAATATTTCTCAATTATTTTATGCATATTTAGGTCATTAATATTTTAACATTCAAAAATAATTCATAATTCGATAGTTATTTCGCTTTTTCTGCTATTTTTATCAGAAAATCATTCTTTGAAAGCATGAGAAATACAATTAATAAGAATTCTTTGAATTAAAAGATACGAAAAATGATTTATTGCTTATTTTCTAAAAGTTTGCCAAAAGTTTGCCAAAAGTTTTTCATTTGAGACCAGATTTAAGCTCATGATTACTGAGTTTTCTTGATTTTTCTCCAAACAAATTACTTTATTATCAATTGATAAATCTCTTATCTCATAAAAATAGTCTATAAGTGAACATAACTTCAAATTAAATTCTAATGTGTATTAAAGCTATTGAAAATAAGTCATTATGAAAACTTCAATTTATTTTAGAATTATTTGAGTTCCTGTTTATCTCCCAATGAGATAATGAAAGGAATATTTTATTAAAAATACTTATTTTTCCTCAAGATGTATATCGCGGGTGCGGTTGAAATCCTATTGAACTATATATGTCCACAAATGGCGCTTTTTGGCGATTTCGAAGCTGATAAAGACATCTTATATCATAACATCCGTATCTACGGAACCGTTTTCCTAATAATCATTGGATTTCTAGTGTTTATTGGCGTCAAATTTGTCTCAAAGTTCGCACCGATAGCTCTACTCTGTGTTCTCATCTCTATTATATCTATTTATTTGGGAATATTTGTCAACTATAACGGTATCGATAAGTATAAGGTCTGCACAATAGGCGGGCGAATACTTTCCGATAAAAGTCAACTTAATTGCACTGTTGAGGGATTGGAGAAACTTTTCTGTCACACGAATTCCACCGATTTATATAGCTATTACCCTAAACAAGAATGCGATCCATTTTTCACACAGAACAAAGACTCGATTAAGTTGGAAAAAGCGATTCCAGGCCTCAGTTCTGGCGTTTTTTGGGATAATTTATTGCCAAAGTTCAGAGAAAAAGATGATTTGGTTTCTAATGATGAGGGAAAATATACTGAATCAAAATCAGCATTAATGAAATTCAATTATATATTCGTTGACATAACGTCTTCATTCACTGTTTTGGTCGCTATTTATTTTCCGTCGTGTACTGGAATTCTGGCCGGAAGTAATCGTTCTGGAGATTTGGCTGACCCTCAAAAAGCCATACCTTTGGGAACAATCGGCGCTCAATTGACCACTAGTTTTGTCTACTTATCTGTTATTCTATTATTTGGCGCTTCTTATAATCCATTGTTCATTAGAGACAAATTCGGCGAATCTTTAGGCAAAGAATTGGCCGTAAGTTTAATATCTATTCCAATATTTGTTGTAAATCTCACTCGCATTAGAGCTTTTGCAATCAATCATTTTTAGATCAACACAAATATTTATCATCTATTCTGAAAGTTTAAACTTATTTCGCGTTTAGATTTGATTCATATTTAATACCAGTAGAAAACATATGCTTTTATTCAGTATCAAAATCACTATTTTGATTGATTTCCATCCGTTTCCTTGTCTTCTCTCAAATGCAAATATAAGAACACTATTTGCGAAAATCTAAGAATGATATCAATCAAACTTAAGGCAATAAATATTTATGAAAACAAATAGTCTTTCACTTCGTTTGAGTTAAGGCTTAAGTTTCACATTCAGTAAATCTATGAATAGTTAATGATCTTTTTGGCTATTATTGAATGATTGAAAATAAAGGTTAAATGTTTGATACGATTAAACTAATTAAGTCTATAAATAAAGGTAACATTGATATCATGGCCGCATCCAATGCTAATCCTAATCGGAGCCCTTTTGTCCACATTTGGCGCCTCTTTGCAATCATTAATCGGTGCCCCAAGACTTCTTCAGGCCATCGCCAAAGATGGTATCATTCCGTTCTTAGACCCAATTGAAAAGGTCAACAACAGAGGCGAACCCGTGAGGGCTATTCTCGTCTCTTTAATTATAGCCGAATGCGCTATTTGTGAGTTAATACAAATGATAAATATTTTTCAAAAGGAATCTTAGCTCTATTTTGGCTATGAATAAGTGTCAAATATATTAAAGTAGCCTTAGTTTGAGTTATAATTATTTTAACTGAAGAATTATTTTAATTATAAGTTTGAGTCAATAACTTTCAATATAATAACTTCTGATATAAAGCTTTATCGCTTTCAATAAGGATTAGAACTTTCGGGGTTTCCAAGCATTCACTCTTTATAATCATTTGTCAATAAGTAGTACAATATCTGAAAAATATTTTATATGAAAGAGATAAGAGTTCATTAAAAAAAAGATGTTTGCAAAAAATAAAAGTTCTCTTTTAATGATCTTATTCTCAATCTTATCTTTTCTTCTGTTAGTTTTAATGCATGTCTTTATTATTCATTTTATTTATTTATATTTCTTCCTATTTTATGTCCAAATTACTCTTTTTTCATTTCTTGATCTCAACTCTAAGACTGAATTAATGAAGACAAAACTTTATTTCTCTTTTACTGTAACTGAAAAACTATTATTAAAACAATGAATGCATATAATGAGCCATATTTGCTAAGATTCCTTCTCAAAAATATCCATCAAATCAATTTATCATTCATTTATTAATTGATTTATCATTGATTTCAGTGATTGGAAACTTGGATTTTATAGCTCCTGTTCTAACCATGTTTTTTTTGATGTGTTACATGTTCTTAAACCTCGCGTGTACTGTACAGTCATTGTTAAGAACCCCTTCGTGGAGACCCAGATTCAAATACTTTCACTGGACTATTTCAATGAGTGGAATATTCCTCTGTCTGTTAGTAATGTTTCTGAGTTCGTGGTTCTATACTTTATGTGCTATGAGTTTGGCTGCTTTCATATATAAGTACATTGAATACAGAGGAGCTGAAAAGGAATGGGGAGATGGGATACGGGGTCTCGCACTCAGTGCCGCAAGATTTTCCTTGTTAAGGCTTGAAGAAGGTATTTATCGATCGCTATATGTCTACACACTATAAGACTGTAGTTTCTTTTGTGGCTTCAAATAATTGAATTGTGGATCAAAATATGAATATCAATATTATCACTAATTATATGTTTGACTAGAAAACTATTATTTTTTTGAATAGGTTAAAAGCTAATAATAGAAAAAGCTATGAATAAATATATCTTAAAGCTTAAGAAGTTTTTGCTTCAATGGTTTTATCGATTCCTTCAGAAAGCGAGAGCTTTACTGAAAAAATCGATAAACTTTAAAGTTTTGAAATGCATTATTTTTATTTTTAGCCAAAACTTTTTCGTAATTAGACTTTGAGTTCTATTTGAAGTTTCGCATAAATATTTTAATTAGTTTTTGTAAAAATGATAGAAACTCTATAATTTTTGTAAAAAATTGACTTTAAGGTCCACCGCATACGAAGAACTGGAGACCTCAGTTGTTATGTTTTATAAAGTTAACTCCAGAAACATTAGACGTTAAATCACATAAATTGTTAACAATTGCTTCACAATTGAAAGCTGGAAAAGGTTTAACTCTTGTTAATAGTGTATTAGAAGGGAATTTTGAAACAGATTCGGGAATAGCTTTGACTGCGAGACAATCGTTGAAGCATTCGATGGATAAGGAGAGAGTCAAAGGATTCGCTGAAGTGGTGATATCTAAAGATGTGACTCAAGGCTTATCGCATTGCATACAAACAGCGGGTTTGGGAGGTCTTAAGCATAACACAGTGATGTTGGCCTGGCCTCAAAAGTGGAGACATTCGACCTCAAGAGATAAACACAATCGATTTTTGTCAGTTGTCCGTCACGTCACCTCATCTAATGCGGCCCTAATTGTTGCCAAAGGCCTGAATCAATGGCCAGAAAATATGGACCGTTTGGGTGGAAATATAGACATTTGGTGGATAGTACATGACGGAGGACTGGTATGGATCAAAACTCATTTGTTATGATTAAAGCCCGCATTATAAGCATTTGCGTGTTTGTATGCTTTGCTTAATTCAAACAGATTTTCCTAATTTGTGCTTATTTTTAACATTTTAATCTAATTATGAGTAATAATACCTAATTTTCATAGTATTCTCGATATTTAAGTTTGAAATCAGGAATAATAATATCTATGGAGTTCTAGAAATAGAGTTTAAATTTTTTTGCTGTCAATTTTGATCAAGTTTCGAAGTATCTAAGATTGAGGTGTATTTGAATGAGGTATTTCATTCAGAGCACTTTTGAAACCTTTTTTGAATTTTATTTCTAACTCTTAACCACAAATTGAGAAATCTCTAAATAAGTGAACTTAGAATCCTTGAACTAAAAACTCATAATTTTGTGAGAAAAAAGTTTTGTTGATCAAACATATCAATACATTTTATTAATGATTCATTCATTGACTAACTTCTAATCAAAAAATGAAAACATTAATTTAAACAGAATAACAGTTATTAAATGAATTATTGATAAGACAGTATTGATAGTAAAATATTTAGAAAAACCTAAAGTTCAAACTTTGATTCATAGACATAGGGCTTTGTTGGTTAACACAATTTAAAATAAAATTCAATAAAGGTCTCAAAAGTGCTCTGAATGAAATACCTCATTCATTTGTGATTTTTTGAAATTAAATTAAGCAAAATATGCTTGAGCTCAGAAGTTTCAAACAAATAAGAGCTTTGATGCACAATTTTTTCTCTCAATTTGCTCTCAATGAGTCTATCAAATAACAAAATACAAATTTTCGGAATTTTCATAACTTTTATTATGCAATGTAAAACACAATGATATCCTAAAATGATTATTTGAATTTCGCTAAACGATTTACCCAAAACACAAGTCCTTTTATAATAAATGACAAAATTTTCACCGACAATAGCCTCAAATATATGATGATTTTTATGTTTAACACAAATATATTAATGCATGAATTAATGATTTTAACAAGGATAATAAATTGATAGCGCGCTTGTTTTAATGCTTATTCATCAGTTATTCATGCTTTTTAAGCACTTTTTCTTAAGCCAATTTCCTATACTATGCATTATTCATAATATGTTTTATAACTTTTTTTTATTCAGTTAATATTATTGGCTTATGTTCTGTCACAACACAGAACTTGGAAATCATGCAAATTAAGAGTCTTTACTGTCGCTCAATTAGAAGATAATTCGGTACAAATGAAAAAAGATTTGGAAAAGTTTTTATACCATTTGAGAATTGAAGCAATGGTTGAAGTGATTGAAATGAGTGATACGGGTATTAAAACACATAACTTTTAATGAAAACATACTTTGAATATAAATAAGTTCTTAAACTCTTAAAAAAGTTCTCAAACTCTTAAGACTTAGTGAAAAGTATATATTTTTGACTAAGTATTAAGATTTTAAGAACTTATTTGCAGTTAAAGAACATCTTAGTTTCAAAATATTGAAAAATAGACTTTATTTGAATAGATGTTTCCGCTTATACTTATGAAAGAACAATACTTATGGAACAGAGAACTCAAGTTCTGCAGACCATAAGTGGCAATGAATTAACGGTCACTACAAATGATATAAAACCCGATGAGCTCAATGTCCGCAGAATGTAAGCAATCAATTAAAAAGTTTAAAACTTTTATGCATACAAATCATGTTAATTAACATTAATATAAAACTTTTTAATTTATTTCTAAGGCATACAGCCGTTCGACTCAATGAACATATTATTAATAAAAGTCATTTATCAAAGTTAGTGATCGTAAATATGCCCGGAATTCCACGGAAAATAAGTCCTGGAAATGAAACCAATTATATGGAGTTCATTGAAGTCCTGACCGAAGGTTTAGAAAGAGTTCTTTTGGCGCGCGGGTCAGGACGTGAAGTCATCACAATCTTCTCTTAGACTTAGAAATTAATTAATAATAAATTAAATTCAAACTTAAATTCATAGTTTGTTTCGCTGTATGTGTTCTCTCTTCTAATTTATTAATTGTTGTCATTAATTATTATTACCATTTGATTGAGAAAAAGTGTTTTCGCATTATTATTATTAATGGTGACGTCATTTATTGTCATTCAATTCAACTGTTTTTCCACTTAATGGCCTAATAATTGGGTCAAATCTAGTTTCGTTGGCGAGAATAAGACGACGAAACGAGACAAACAATGAATTCGTTTCTTATCACGTGCTGTGAGTTTTCAATTATTCATTTTATAAATGAATTATAACTCAATTCTCAACTTAATCAACAATCTCTTTCTTCTCTTATATTCTATTTAATAGTTTTGATTATAATTTCAATATTAACCGAAGGCTTAACTGATTGTCCGCAATGTTTCGATTCAATGAGAACTCAGATGTCTTCGAGTCGACGGGTTTTCCGATTGAAAAACAGTTCATTACCTTTGAATCCACGGTATTAGTGATGGTTAAAAGTTTGTGAAAAGTTTTTTAACTGTTTGTTCTTTTCTATTATATTAAGCTCATTTCGAAATTCTGACCACTTGTTAGACGAACACGTGATCGATGAAGAGCCAGAACCTACAGAATCATCAACAGTATTATCAACAGAATCTCACCCATCAGTCAATAATAACTATCGGATTCGTCCGGTTTTTGTTCCACAAATGAATAGAAATCAACGACAAAGAAGTCAAAGACGTTTTAGGCCTAATGGCAGAACATCGACCACAACCACTACAACTACAAGTACTACAACTCCTGCGGTCGATGATTATTATGGTATTTAAACATATTATTCTTTAAATTACTTTAAAATAGTTCGAAATACCACTTGAGCTGACTCTAAACCAAATTCACAAACTTTTTAAACCTTTATTTAAATTATATCTAAAAGAATACGAAGACGATTACGACGACGATTATGTTGACTATCAGTTAACGACTACAACAACGACCACAACTACAAGAAGACCTCAACATAGGAGAAGAGGCGGCAGAAGACGTTTCCGTCGGCCAACAGAACCGCCAACGACTACAACCACAACAACTCTATCCCCAAACTATAAACACAGACCCGACGGACGCATAATTGACTATTTGGCTGATCCCAACTTCCCGTACGAGCTAAAAGGCGCGGATCTCACAGAATACCCATTCTATATATCGATTCCCGAAACAACTTTCAATTGCAAGGGAAGAACAGATGGCTATTACGCAAACATAGACCTTATGTGTCAAGTCTATCACCACTGCGCGACTGGACATCAGAGGTATGACTTCTTGTGTCCCAATTATACTCTCTTCGATCAAACGACGTTCACGTGTCGGTTCATCAATTCTGTTGAATGTAATAAATCGGAAAACCATTACCATAGAAATAATGAATTATATTTGATAAGCACGACTACCACTGCAAGTATTCCTAACAATAATGCAACTCAAAAGTGAATCAATTTCTTTATTCTTAATCTTTTATCTCTTTATCTCTCTTCTCAAGTGATGATTAAAATACTCAAAACTTTTAGACTTTTTTGTAAATAAAGTGTATTATTAATTAATATTATTATTAATATATTAAATAAATTCTAATTTTTAGTCTCTTTCAAAGCATAAAATGATTGAATCTTTTGTTTTTTATTTTCAAGTTCTATAACTTTTGGTAAAAGAGTTTATTTTGAGTCTAAAGGAAATGATAAGTATTAGAAACGAGTTAAACGTGAAAAGAATACCAAATAATGACCTCATATTAGAAGAATTTTTTTCTCATAAAATTACGCTTCAGTAAACGCATAGACAGTCAGTCAATGTCATTGAGAAACAAATATTTTATTATAAGTTAAATAAGTTGTTAATACATCAAAATTTCATAAGTTTTTAGATAAAAAATTGGAATTTTTAGAAATATTGGCCAAAAATAATCGGAATACAAGAATAAAATTAACTCATAATAAGAAAATCGGAATAATTTTAAATAATGATTAAATATTGATTAAACGGATGCCTTCTCGAGATCTATTGTCTCTTTAGTCGGCAACGGATTCTTCTCTTGAGTGTCCGCATGATTGAGATTCTCGCACGCGAACGTTTCGATGCCTTTCAGCAGTTCCTGATGTTCTTTCTCTTGTTTTATCTCTATATTAATCCAAATAATTTATACAATTATTAATAAATCAATTTTATCAACGTATACATAAACGTTGACTTTGAGTTTGATTTAAACCTTGCATCAAATTATACGCAAAATTCGCTCCAAGTTTTCGCTACAAATTTAATGCTTTTTCACATTTTTCTCATATATTTAGAGATTTATTGCTAATTAATACAGATTTTCATTTATTTATTCAAAAATCAAACTCAAAACCAATGATTTATAAAAAATTGATAACAATTTTGATGTTGACTATCATATAATGAAAGTTTAATAACTTAAAAGCCTATTGAATTGACTTTACCTGCTTCTGACGGGAGAACAAGTTTCTCTTCAGTATCCGCATGTTTCAGATGGTGTTCAGATTCCAACTCATTCTTCAATGTGTCGGCGATTTTGGGTAAATCTTCTTTAGTTGGAGACGACATTATCAGAGCTACAGATAGTGAATGAGGACAGAAGGCAAATAAAAGACTATTAGATTGAAAAGTATAACAACACCTGCTTTTCGATCATTAATAAACCCTTTATTGGAGAGTAAAACAGATCTAATGTAACAACAGATGGAAAACCATTTGTTAGTCGAGAGGAAAAGAGATGCAGATGTTTATAACGGTGTATAAAATATTTAGACTATTGAATAATGCACTGAACGTGAGATCGCATTTTCACTATAGAGTAGAGTCTCTGATATTTAATATTTATTAATAGTTATGATAACCTTCAAAAACTTTTCTATCTTTTGTCGGATGAATAAAAACTAAAACAAAGACTTTTTACCGGCGATTATCTGTTGGACCCATTCATTAATTTATAGCTTTTATATATTATTCAACAGAAGCTCTGCTTTTATATTACTTTTTAATGAGTTTAATAAACAGACATAAAAGCGTATCAAATGTTATGGGTTTTAGTGTTGAGAGAAAATTGTTTATTAGTTATAAAGTTTTATTAATATGTCTGAAAATAACTTAATTAATTCATTAACATATCAAATGATACTTACTTTAGGTATTCGTAAATATTATTCAAAAGTATTACAAATCAAAAGAACCGACAAATGATTGAAATTCAAAAAATGTAAATCAATTACAACTAAAAAGCTTTTGAACTGAAAGTTTATTTTTGAGCTAAAGTTTTATTGAACTTTAACTAAATTTTTTCAACTTTTTTTTGAACTTTACTTTAATATTAACTGAATTTTTTCAATTTTGGTCAATTAGGACACGATTTATAAATTTGATTAATAAATAAACCCTAATAAGGACTGGCACACAGTCTGAGAGATTATAACGAATACTTGTTATCACAAATAATTATTTAAACATTAAATACAATTGCATTGAAGTTATGCTAAAAAATTGTTTACAACTGAATGACTGGAATCTTATCGATATTTATCACTTTTTTCTGTCAGAATAACAGTTTATGTCATCTCTAGAAATAAAAAGCCCTTCAGTTTGTTATTGAATACTTTTATTTCAAATGAGAAACAATTTGTGACTCGAGTGTAATCTCAATGCATATCAACTATTATTTAAAAGTCAATGACTGTAAAAACGCCCAAAACTTGAGTTTAAATACAACTTAAGCATCATTTTGTTAACAATAAGTAATAAAAAGCATGGCTTTTAAACAAGTCTAAACTCCCACTTAAAAAGATAATAAGTTTTAAAAACTTTTTTATACAACAGAACAATTACATGAGACTTGATATGAAAAATACATTCAACAAATTTTTGACAATTGAATTGAAATTCGCTTAAAAAGTTTTGAAAAAAATCAAAATTAAGTTTAAAACTCACCAAAAATCAAGTTTGTTTAAATCCGAGAGTTGTCAAGAACTATGCAAAGATACGTATTGTTAAGTTTTGTTAAAAACGCGCCAATAATAAGTGCCACACCTTAAGAGAGTTTCAGTCCTTATGGTAGAGAGAGTTGTATTGAGAGTCAGACTATGGAATGCAATAATATTTTGAATAATACGTGACTCATAAACCGAGACTTCTTTTTTGACAAAACTGTTGAACCAATCAATGATTCAGAACTTAACACAACTTCTCAATGGAATCGTTCAACAGTTTTCCTCTTTCAAGGGATGTATTCTTTGCATATAAACACCCCTTAAATGGTGAGCAAAATCTTGGAATTTGGCTCGAGCCTTATGAAAGCTCAAGCCTGAATTCAAATTGAATAGAGTTCTAGTATATTTTTTTAAAAAATGAATGAACATTAATTAATTCGAAAAATAAAATCAAACACAGAGCTGAGCGTTCAGTGATATTCAGAGTTTTTAAAACTTATTTATTTTATTTAAATAAATTTAATTCATGTATTATGTGATTTTTCTACTTCGAAAATTTTGAGCTTAACTTCTATCTTTGAAATCAGTTGCGTCAATGATCTTTTAGTGTAAACCCAATGTAAACTTTGAGACAGATATGCATTGACATCAGAGCTCGAATTCTGAGTGAGTATAAAACAAATTATTTTTTGATAATTTGAAAGAGGAAAAGAAAATAGTCATCGTTGAAATGATAAAAAAACGAGCTCTAATGAGCAGACTCAAGAAACGAGGCTGAAGCACAAGCTTTTTGAATCCAAAGCAGGTTTGAGATACAAAAAGAGCTTATGTGCATCATTATGAATACCAGACTGGTTTTATGTACAAGAGAGAGATGAATCAACTATTATAAAGTGGTTTGTGTCTCATTTGGTCAAACTATGGGACTCGACCATTAATTTCATGACAAGCCTAAAAAACAACTTAACTCTTATATGCAGACAATCAATAGATAACTCATTCCAAGAACTCCTTCATTGTGTGCAATTGTTTGCTTCAATTCCTTTGAAAGGTGTGTTTAGATTAAAAAAGATTGTGTAACCGGTATTTTCGTGCATTAGTTCGCTATCCCTTATATCATAAACTTTTTTGACGGGAAATGATTCATACCATAAGAACATAACTTCTGAATTATAATAATAATGAGATACTAGAGTTTTCATGAAAGAAATGAGATATGGCATCAGCGATAAAGTTAAACGCTTGCAAACTTAGCTAAGGACTAATGCTCCAGGGGTTGATCCGATCACATATTTTAAAAATCAACAGTGGGTGTAAAAATTTATAGAATTTAAACGAAAATTTTTAATATTGGGATTACAAAAGAAACTTTATTCCTTTTTAGGGTTGAATTTCCGAAAATAAACATTTTTGCCTGAAATTTATAGTTAGAGAATGTTAAGTTTGTTTTAGGTATGCAACTATTTTCTCTAGAAAATCGGGTAATTTCGTATTCATGTCACTAAAATTGATTCATAAGCTCAAACCCAGATTAAATTTTAATTTTAAATGAATAAAATTTTAAAATTTTCTCCCAATCATTATGTTTATCTTCCGAATAAAATTTTAGTATCGAATTTGATTAATTAAATTTTTGTTTTCCTATCCTAAATTTTTTTTGAATTTCTTTTAATAATTTTTATTTGTGCAAAAGTTGTCTGAAACCCCTTGATTTGAAACATCATTCAAAGAGGAAATGTGATTCGCCTCAAACTTGAACCTTGCACATTTATTTTGAAATCTCCCAAAATTGAGGAATTTAAATGTTTTTAAAGGAATTTAAATTTAAAAACACCATAAGAATGTCATCAAAAAAAATTTTCTTGAATATATTGTGTCAATTTGTCTCAAAATTGATTCATTTTCAGCAAAAAATCAAGATGCGTTACCCGTTTTTCCCATAATTACAGGGGGTTCAACCCCTACCTGACCCTTTTGACAAACACTGAAGTGCTTCTATGGGTGTATTTTAACAGTTGTTCATTTGATTATCTGTTAGAATTGTTTTTGATTGACATTTGAATACTTTTTATTCAATATTTGTTTTCTCATAACTAATTGATTGAGAGAAAAAAATAATATTTCTTATTAGATTCTTAAAGAATTAAAACAATTGAAATACCAATTCATATAAAACCAAAATAAAAATAAAGAGATAATTATTTTACTCTTATATAAGATTATGCATGACTTCACACAAACCCCTTTCTCGTAGACTATAATAATTGCTTTGAAAATCATTAGAAAACAAGAGCTCGATATTTAGTTGCGCTCAAAATACTTATATAACAAGGCTTTTGAATCTTTGTAAAACTTTTCGCACAATTCAAGACTGAAAACTTGTTTTACCCAAAAAACAAGAAAAAAATCTCAGAATTTTTTTTCTTATAATTTTCTACCCAATAAAAAGGCGTTTTATGAAAGTTTAGACATGAAATAAATTTCATGACTTTAGGCTCAATACTAATGATAAAACTATTCATTTTTCAAACAGATTTTTTTCTCTATTATTTCAGATTTGTTTTAAAAATTATAATCTTTAGAAAATATTTATTCTGCAAAAAATTTTAGTGCAATAAATTTTTTTAATTAGTTCAACAAAAAATGAAATAACTTTTCGAAAAAAATCCCTAATCATTAGTTTGATAGAAAAAATTCCATTGAGATAACAATGAAGTGGCAAAAGTTCTTCTTTTCTGACTTATTTGTTATTAACATACTGTTACTTAGGATTTATTTTTCTTAAGAAAATGATTTATGTGAAAGAAATATTTATGAGTCATTTGAATTGCAAATAAAAATCGCCGGAATCGAAAAGTTTTTCAAAGGAATATATACTGACATCTGATTACTGGGAATGGAGTTGGGATTTAATTATTGAGTTGAAGATTGCGTTCTCTATTCATTATTTCTCAAACTTTTCAACACTAGAGAAAAAGTATTGAAAAAATTCTCAATTGAACTTTTAAATTATTTTTCATAAAAATACAGACAAACTTATTCTTCATCATTGGTTACAATATCAGTAAACCATAAATAGCTAAGAAAAGTTCACATATTTACTAAACAAATGAACTAAAACTGTCTGAAATATTCAGTTAAATGACTCTTTAGTTTGATAACTAAAAAGCGGAAACAGGATTTTACATATTATAATTGTAATAACGGTCTATCCGTTGATAATGAATGCAATTATTTGTCGCTAAATTGAATCATTTTTACAGTTCATTTTGAATGCTTATTGAACTTCATGTGTAAAACTTTATAATAGTTTCAAATGTATTTTGTTGAAAATGAACTTCAAAAATAAAAGTAATAAAAGTTCATTCATATAATTAGTTAATAATAAGTTAGAATTAATGTCAGAGAGTTCAACACCGTTTTTAACATGTTATAAACCCATTCATCTGAGCCCACACTCGACCAGAAGTTTGAGTTATAATTCAGAGCGTAGTATTCAGTCTTTGACTCTAAAGCTAAATGTAAAACACTTTTTATGTTATTTTTATAATAATTTATTGCTTTAATTTGAATTTGAATTTGATGAAAGAATCTATAGTTTATGTTGAAAATGTTTCATTGAATATGAAAACTGTAAGGTTGATAGAAATTTAAACAGTAAAGAGCATAAAATCTCTCTGCATTAATTTTTAGGGTGGTTTTTATTGTCAGTTTGAGCTCATTATAAAAGTTCATAAATTGCCGGATGTAGCAATGTAGATTAGGGGTCTATAGCCCAGTGTTACACAATCGTTTTATAAGCTAATGTTTAAAACCCCTCACACGGAAAGGTCTCGGGCTTTCTCAGAGCTTTTGAAAATTCATTTTTATTCAAATTTACGTCATGCTATATACAAATTTATGTATATGATAAAAAATGCCAATGGGCCCTTTAACATGCTCAAATTAAGTTTCAATTTTCCAATTCAGTGCAATTTCAATGAGTAAACTATTAATTTCAATATTTTGATCCTTTATTACTGTTTATGAATGATGAAAAATGCAATGATTTATATTTATATAT
>JAQFXV010000810.1:0-17669 GCA_034694065.1 Camisia spinifer
AATTTTGTTTTCAATTGAATTTAACTGGTTTTTGTAGAAAAATGCAAGTGCTCATTTACTTATTGAAGGTGAGTGTACTTAATGTATTCATTGAAATTTTTGAAAAGTTGAATGTAAGTTAAATGATTTGAATTCTGTGTACACAGTGTTTGAGAGAAGTGCATAACTGCGCGCTTTCTATCAACATATTTTCAATAAATCACTAGAAGGTTATTTTTAGAATATTTGTTTATTTCAGAATAAATAAATATTAATCTTATTTTTTTGAAGGAAGTATTTTTCATATAAACAAAAGTACTTAAAGATTTTTTCCTTCAAAAATGAAACAACTTGTTAGGAATATAATTTCAATAAATAAAATGTTTTTCAATTTTATAGAAACATTTTCTAATATCTTAAGAAAAATATAAAATCTTTGAAGAATCCAGACTAAAATCAATTCAAAGAATATGTACACATTCTTGAAATAGAGCTTTTAATTTGCAGATAAGTTAAGTTTATACAACTTTCTCTGGAAACCAATATTTGAAATTAATTATTACTGATATTCCGGTGCTTTCATTTTAGGTCACTGTAAGCTTAGAAAAAACATTACTCTATAATTATTTTGTCTGAAACAAACTTGAAAAATGGAACTCAAAGAATTCGAAGATTTATTCTGCAAAAAGACAGATTAACAAAGTATAAAATAAATATTGTTTTTACCATAAATAAAAACTTAAGTGAGTTTTATTGGTTAATAAGTAAGAGATTAGAATGTGATTTTAGTTGAGCTCATTTACAACTTTTACTGATTTTTAATGATTAAAATTTTGACAAAATGCTCTATTATTCATAATAATTATGCTATACTTATTCTAAATTTTTGCTCATAAATATTCATTATTATTTTCATCATATATTTTTTGCTTCCATTTCTAAGCGAAGGAAAGTTTTGAAAGTATTTTGTATAAAAATAATATTTTTCGAATAAATTATTGAGCCTTAAGTCATAAAACAATTTTAACAACTAGTGAGCTATTCTGTAAGAACTCAGAACATTCTGATTTTTAGAGATTTCAGGTATATTTATATTTAGAATCAATCAAAAACCAGAAAAGAAATATTTCAAATCATCATTGAGTGAAATATCGTGAACTCTATTATTGGAGGGAATGCATGATAAACATATTAATTATATTTATATAGAGGAGTGAAACCCTCTAAACATATATTTATTAGATTCATAAATGAATTTCTCCATAATTTTCAAGCAAATCTCTTTAATTAATGTCGCGAAAAAGTTATAATTCAAGTTTTTTTCGATGAATATGAATTTAGTACTGAATACTAATCAAACTTTTGCTAAAGTAGTAGTTCTTGAGAGGAAAGAAAATACGAATGTCATGTTCTACTAAATGGAATAAATCAATTCTCGATAAGTGATATAATAATGAGGTCTCTCGCAGTTATATCACACAATTCCATTAAATCTACTTTATTTGAGAGGCAGAGAACCTATCTAAATAAATAGACTCAAATAGTTGCCTTCATCACAATTTTGTTGTTTCTAAAGAACATTCTCTAAATAATTCATATTTTCGAAGACTTGATTCACAAATTAGTCAATAAATTGGAGTTTAGCAAAAAAAATTGTTATTTTCTAGTAATCATGAGAAATAGCTCTGCAAATAAGAAATTGTTTTTCCAATGCTTTAGGATATTTGATGGTAAATAAAAATTTTAATAAACAATCGCTAAATCAAGTTTAAAGTCTACTTTTGCAACGGCAATAAAGTTAATATAAAAGTTTGAAAAAGAATAAACATTAATAAAGTCGTATAATAAATATAGAGCATAGTATTTCCTGAGATGTATAAGAGAATGACGTTCAGAATGCAAGTGTAGTTTACATAAAAATAACTAAGTTTGTAACTTACCATATTAGTTACGACATATAAATGGGCGCAACACTGGATAGCAATTTTTAATGCGAATCTACCCAAAGAGACCAAACAATCAGTACTCAAGTCGCAGGCAGTGCATAAACATTAGGCATGCGAGAAAATCAACACTCTTTTCTCTTATTGAGGTTACGATACTTTAGCTAAGCATAAAATTTCAATGAATATCTCAGAATTGTTCTACAGAAAAAGTGTTTTACTATCGCTCTATCGTAAAATTTTTCATCGTCTGAGCAACAATCTTATCAATTGTGTACTAAGATATTAGGCTCAGATGGATTGAATCAAAGTTTGTCCTTAAATGCTAACAAAGGCTTCCATTTTTAACTTCGATACTATTTGATAAATAATAATTTTTTACATAAATTATAGTTCGTCAACGAATTCAAGCGTAAAAGTGCATAATGTCATTACTATATAATAAATTAATGGTCTTATTAATCATATCATTAATGCTACAAAAAGTTCGTTCACAATTAGAACTCAACCAAATTGTTAATCTTCAGAACTCCGGAGGAATTGGTTGCGTACTAATGATCAATAAGGGGGTGGAGGAATGTAAGCAAAAGTATCAGCAAAGAGTTTCTTCAGTAGTGGAAGAGGGAAACTCTATGGACTCAGAAGAATATCGTAAATCATTGTGTTGTGGATTTTGGTCATTACGTGATTGTGTGGCCAATACTGCTCGTGATATATGTGATGAAAAGTCAGCCAAAACTATTTCAAACATGAAAATCTATTCAGCCGAACAAGAAAATGTGTTTTACAAGAAGTGTGATGGATATGAATATGGGTCTCGAATCTGCGGTAATGCTTCTTCGCTATCCATTTCATTTTGGACACTCATTATTGCTTTTATAATTACATTAATCAGACATTATATATAACTAACTTTATATATAAAAGCCATTTGTAAAATGAATGTAAAATTAATTCATGAATCATTAGTATTTGATAAAAAGATGGTTCAACAAACCATAACAATAATAAATACATTCTTTTTCTATTTATAGATTTTACTCCGACTTTTTTGCTGACTCTTTAACTTTCTTGTTAACTATAATGAGCTCTAACGGAAAGTCAGTTCTGCAGTTTGAAAACAATAGTCATATATCTGTTATATCTGTTATATCTGTTATATCTTTGGAATCAATTCACATCGCCTTACAATACATTTGTTGAATAGAATAAAGTTACAAACTTTTAACTGAGTATAAACTAAGAATTTAAGACATAGTTTTATTGAATAAGTTTCAATCTTAAGATCTTTCCGAAAATCCTATAGGATTCGAAGCTTCTCGCGTGCACTTCACCTAAACTGAAGAGTAATCATATATAATACAAGTGATTCAATTGTATCAAAACTATTGGTTACTCAAAACTTTAAATCTATTCCAAGTTAAATGCTATCAATTTTTCCAGTAATCCGAAACAATAACTTCTTTAAATTCTTTTTACTTTTACCTTTTATTGCTTTAAGATATTAAGTAATTTTAATTCACAATTTTGAACATTAAATCTCATTCAATAAATATCCTTTTCATTTAATGATCAAACTAGAAAGCAAGTTTATGAATGTTTTAAACATGCTCTAATTGTATTTTTGAGTATAGCTTTAGATTAAGGGCTTATATTTTTTTATTCGTCAAAATGATTTCAGTGAATATAAGTCGCTTCACATACTGAAAAGTCAAGTTCATTACTTTAATAGTTTAGTCGCTATCAATTCAATTATTTGAAAAGAAATAATTCAGAATAACATTTGTGTTTAACCGCATGTTTTTACATAAGTTTAGTTATAATGAAAAAGTTCAGTCAAATCTATTCAATAAATATTGTTTTGTTTATTTTATATCTATTTAGAGATTAAGGAAGTGAGGAATACATACATTGGTTAAAGAATTGACAAAATATAATTGCGTGTATTTTCACTAATCTTAAATTCAAATTGACTTATGTTCCAAATGTATGAAAAAATATCCGATGTATTAATTTGATTGAACATGTTATTAGTTTTCCTATAATTCTTGTAATAATTATCTCTTTTTGTGAGTTTGAGAGCTATAAAATATTCTTTAAATTCTGTCGAATTGTTTAAAGTTAATTAACATAATTACTAAACTTGTTTTCGTTGAAGAAAAAAGCAATGAACAGATTAAATGAGGCATAACTTTTATGCCTCGAACAAAATGGCATTTAATTAATTGGAATCATGATTGAGATTCAATTGTGATGTTTATGCCATAATCGAAGAATGTTTTTCTCAAGAAAAAGTCATTAAAAATGGAAATTTATTTATTAGTATAATTGCTATTTTACACTTTTTAATCTCTATTTAATCAATTCCAAAGCTATTTTTAGTGGTCGGTCAAAAGCAGAGCTTTTGCAAACCTATTTAGATCTATTGCAGTGTTATTTTAACGTGTTTTCGCAATTTCTAATAAGCTTATTATTGTTACATAACTCATAGAAATTTAATTGACTTTATCTAATTTGTGTCAATTTTGTTTAGCATTATTTCGACCCTTTAATTAATATCAGAGAGAAATGTCAAGGATTTCATCAATTGCATCAAAAGTACTTAAGTTTTCGTCTAAACCATTTTCAATGAGTATGAAAAGTTATAATTTAATTCATGAAAGAGAAACTTATATTTGTAATGACCTCAACTGTTAAAGTTTGTCTGAAAAAATAGTTTGAATTATCATTCGGCTTCGCATTTACCGGTTAAAAAAATTCTGATACGGCGGTAAAAATCGGGGAAATTATTTTGACCGAAATTCGGGTTTTTCAAATTTTAGGAAATTGAAAAACCGCAATTTTTCGGTTAAAATCTTAGTTAAATGATTGAAAAAACCTATTCTAATAGGAAAGGTTGAGCTTTAAATCCTTGGGTTTTCTAAGTTGGAATTGGTTAAAACCGAAGCCGAATTATCATTATTGCACTCATTATTGGTGAAGGTATGCTATGTTAACACAGTTATAACTTGTAATTTATATCAATGCTATTATGTTTAGAGAATTCACTTTTGAACATTCAATAATAAAACTATTTCAGTCATAATAAGTTTAATTTATGATCAAATTTTGATTGAGATTATATTTAATGAATGATTCATTGAGTTATAAACTTTATATCATTGGCTCAAAGGTTATAAATTGATTAAAAAAATTCTATTTGTTTTCTTATAATAAATATTTTTGACTTTTGAACTAAATTGAATTTATTATAAACGTTGTTTAGATGAATAATTAGCACAAAACCAAAAGAGGTTCAATACCAGTAGTTCTTCACTTAAAATTCATACTAATTCTGATTCTTAGAAAAATGAATTGATATCAATATTACTTAATGAATGCTTTATTTGTATTATTATTGCAACGCTTTTTGACAAATAAAATGATAATAAAGTAGACTTCAGAGTCTATGAGTAATAAACTAAAAATGTGAAATAAATCATTATTTGATTATTAAATTTTCAATTAATATACAATTTATAAATCAATAACTCATTATATGTATACAAATAATTCATTATGAAATCGAAAATTAAAAAGTTCTTTAAATAATATAATATTAAACTAAATCATTCGAATAATACATTAATTTATAAGAAATAATAATTCATTTAATTTTTATTTAATATTAATATTTAACAAGACATCGAAAAAAACAAAACAAATCGTTTAATCAAATAAAATAGAAATAAGATTTACATAAAATAAATATATTGATCATTCCATTAAATGAATTCTTGTTTAAATTTTGAACTATTGTTTAGGGGAAAGAATTAGAAAAATAGTATAATATATAAAATGGTGAAGATATATATGAATAGTTATAATGAATAGTTGGCTCACTTTCTAGTTTTTGTCGCACATTCAATGATTTGTGTGAGACATCGTCCAAATTCTTCGAGTACTAGAGTTTCGATTTGCTTAAAATCGAAGTCAGTTTTTTCACCGTGTTCTGCCTGTGCTAATAAGCATTGACACGTGGCCTCTACCACTTCAGGGGTTATGAAAGTACAGGGAAGTCTATTAATGTAAATAAACATATTAAATACAAGTCTAATTAAATATATCAATGGACTGCTTGACAAACGGCATATCAAATATTCTCGTAATCGAAACAAGTTATCTGTCATGATAAGGGATATACAGATAACTCGTTTTGAATATGAGAGCATATTATATACCGTTTGTCGAGCAGTTCAATCATATTGATTAATACCGATCGCCATCGACTCTAATCGGGAATTTAGGCTTGAAATCTGATCCCCAAAGTCTGTTTTTTGTGGCCACGTTTTGTTGAGCAGATCTGACTTCTGCCGCATCCGCCAAATGCATGAGTGTTTTCCTTTCAAAACTTTCTTCAAAGTTTTTACAGCCGACACATTTGCAAAGACCAGAACACAAAATCTTCGCTTCATAGCATTCGCAATAATTCTTTAAACATCCACTTCTTCTACAATTACAGCCTTTTGTATGCCTTCTTTCTAAATCTCCAGCTCTTCCTTTGCCTATCTTTGGATGAAATG
Source organism: Camisia spinifer (assembly GCA_034694065.1). Taxonomy (NCBI): domain Eukaryota; kingdom Metazoa; phylum Arthropoda; class Arachnida; order Sarcoptiformes; family Camisiidae; genus Camisia; species Camisia spinifer. The sequence goes on from JAQFXV010000810.1 coordinate 6,485, forward strand.
CATGAGGATTTCGTTCCAAACACTGTCGAATGGCTTTCTGTCTGTCTTCTTCATGATCTAAATTATTATGACAACTAATACAGTTACACGAACTGCAAAACTCTCCGTTTGCAAAACAATCACAATATAGTTTCAAACATTGAGATTTTGTACAATTGCATGGCTTTCGCTGATGAGGATCTTCTACTTTTGTGCTTCTATTCAAAATCGATTAAATATAATTCATTGAAAGCTAGTTCTAAAACACAATCAATAATAATAATAATAATTACCCATTTGTTATTTTCAAAGAACTAATTTGTGCGGCAGTTAAAGCAGTGTTGGCAGAAGTTGAGGAAGAAGTCATAGGCGAGGGAGCGATTGGCACAAAATTAGTTCTTTGAGTGGTTGTGTTGGAAAATGTAACTGATTTAGTGGTCGAATGAGTTGAAGAGCCAGTGGTTGCGGTTGAAGTTGTGGTGGGAGTGATCTTCAAAAGTGATGGATTCTGTAACATAAATACCTGACCCGTACTGGAAGGTCCGGTTGTTGTCAAAAAAGTAGTTTGGGTTAGACCTGAACTGGTAGTACTGATTGTGAGTGGAGTGGCATTCCTATTGGTGGGAACCATTAATTTATGCGTTGTCTGTGATATCGGAGCGATAGCTCTAACGCTAGTATTGGGTGCGATTGGTCTCAAAGGAACGAATTTAGCGGAAGAAAATGTAGAACCACTTGAAACCTGTTGTAGTGCTTGTGCGGAAGATATGGGAACCACTCGTATCAGTTGTACGGGCTTTATATCAGTTGATGGAGTAATTCCTTTACTGATTGCCATTTTTGGCTGAGTGGGTGCGGGCGCGAGTGCTCTTTGAGGAGATTTGGCCCCAAACATAGCCTGAGATTTTAGAGGCAGTATTTTAGTGGTCGGAGCTATTGATGCAACACTTGTCGGGGCTTTCATTGGAGACAATATAATGACTTGTTGTGGTTGACTCGATGTCATGCCTGTCATTGTTTTAGTGATAGTTTGTGTGACAGGTCTTAATAACACTTTTCCGGGCGGAGCAACACTTGTGTTTTGCGGTAAATTCACAACTGTTGTAGAGTTCAAACTTGTGGATTGTTTTGATGGTGAGAACACAATCTGTTGTCCTTGAGATGTATAAATCACTTTAAGTGTTGATGAAGAGTCCAATTGATTCGTTTGTACAAAATTTGTATTTAAATTTGAAGCTTTTTTGATTATTTTTGCTTTTGGTTGTTGTTTGAGTTGTTGTCCAATTGAGGTCGGAATCAATTGAGTTGTATTTAATTGACCCAAATTTAGTGCACTGATAGGTATTATATGTGGTTGAGTTGTGGCCACCATTTGATTACTAAATCTTATTTGTTGTGCTGATTGTGTGACTGATGAGGTCTGTGGTGTTCGTCCTTTTGGTGCAACTGTTTTAGTTCGTCGAGAAATGGGTCCCGTTTTGGTTAATGTCGATGAAGAGGCAGTGCTTATGACTATTATTCATAAGATTTAAGATTAATATAATATAAATAGTTATAACTGTCTATAAGATTACTTTGTCTTTCAAATGGAGTACTCGAAGAAATGCTGACTTCATTGCCGACATTCCCGAAAACGATGGCATCACTCATGTCTACGTCATTATTAATAGTTTCGATAACTATTGTATCCATATCTACGTCACCGCTTCCGTCGCCACACATCTGATCCTTCTCTTCGTGAATAATAACCTCACTTTGATCGACATTTGAGAGCATATCACTATTGACTGATTCCTCCACAACATGGATATCATTAATGTCTGGAAGTCCTAAATCTGCTCCTATTCTTATCGCCAAATCATTCAGATCTTGTGAAGTAAACGCTAAATCATTGTCAGCTGTTGTCGAAGAATTTTGACCTTTAATTAGTTAAATATTTCATTAAATTTATTTTATAATATATTACAATTAATAAGTTATTCATAATTAACAATTAATTTAGTGTTTACTTACTTTTTGAGTAAAACATTACATTTCGACTCATTTCAAAATTTGTCTCAATTATAAAAACAAATTTTTAAATCTAAGCTTTTATTGAAAGTAAACGAAAAACATTACGAACTTTTAGTCAATTACAAGATTAGTATAATTATTAGTTCAATTCGATTATAGTTTTGAAATATAACTGAACTCAAGTGTGAAACTTATTTTTTCAAATTCATAAATCAATTAAATGTGAAATCATTTACAACTTTTAAATATTAGTTTAAAATAAATTCATTTCTAAGAAATATCTAAACATTTTTGAATAACTCCTCACATAAAATGAGTTTTTTAAGAATAATTATATTGAATATAAGAATAATTATACTGAATATAAGTAGTGATTAAGTCTTAAGATTTAAATAAAATGATTTTTATTTTTGAACTTATTTTTTGGTCATTAAGCGAAAGAATTAGAGATTCAAAAGAATATTATATAAGATCTGAACCGATTCTCAAATAAATTCAAACAAAATTTCATTACTCACTAAATGAGAAAAGTATTAAATAGTAAATCAATTAATAATATCTTTTATGACAAAACCTTCGATTAATTTGAAGTATAAAATACTGATAATTGAAAATCAATTAAATTAAAACTTTGAAAATGAGATCAAATGAAATGAAATTCAAATTTGTCTCAATTAATAATAAATTTGATTAAATTAATAGCATTTTAATAAATGAACTTAAACTTAAGCTAATTATTATTCAATTATTTCCAAGATTTGAAGGCAAAAAATTGTTTACAATAATAAATATAATACTAATGCATAATTCAATTATTTTAAAAACTGTTTTCGCATATTTTTTATAGCGATTTTATTTGTTTTTAAAGTTGAATCAAAAATATTATTCAATATAAACTATCAATAAATGATAAAATCCTTAATATAAAAGTCAATGAATACTGAATTTTGGGCATTATTTAAGATTAAATGCTATGAAAAAGAAGCTTAAAATAGATGTGAATTCAAAATTTAAATGAAATAGTGATTTGAATGAATTTGAAAAACGGTAAACAAATAAATAGAGTCTAATGAATGAATACATAATTGATGTTTTATAGTATAAAATAGGGATTAAATATGAAATGCTAGAGTCCTTGGATACCAATTTTGTTTAACACTATATTATTGTTCAATTGAATAATGCTTTTAGAATACAAGTAATTCATAACAATTTATTATAGACTGTACTAAATATGTAGTGATGTATAAAGTGTTGCCATTTTTATAGCGGAAATTTTCAAAAAGACTCATTCAATGATTTTTTGATTGATTAATAAATAGAGTTTTGAATAATTAAACACTAAAATAGTTGAAAAGATTAAGAAAAAGAGGAAAAATCTGAATTGAAAAATGGTAACCCGTTTAGTGATTATAATGAAAAATAAATAAAAATAGGAATGAATGGCAACGCCTTTACTAATAAATTGAATTACTATTTAGTACTGCATTAAAAACATTAGGAATTCAACAAAATATTGATCAATAGCTATAAACTGATTAACTAAATGTTTCAATAATTTAAATGCAATCAAAATAGTAATTAATGCATAATTGATTACCTGTTCTGTTATTAATAATTGACATTTTAATTGAATTCATAATAATATTATTGATATAAAAGTGATACCAATATGTTGTCTAAAATAAGATAATATCAATTGAAAATAGCGGCCAACACAACAAACATTACACACATAGTATTACATACAAAACTCTTTAAGCGCAATATTTGGACGAGTATTTTGTGAGTGCGATCACTACCACGATCTCTACACTTATATTTAATTAGTGTTCGAAATGTCAAATTACCACATTTTTTCATTCCAATTCAACATTTTTTTAATTCAAATTTTAAATCTTACCTTTTATCGTATTATTCATAATACACCTTCAAAATTATATATTCATCAATTGAAAATCAATTGAATATATTTTCTAATCTCATTGCCTTTCTATTAATTTTAATGATCAGATTTTTTTTTCCATTATCACCAGATATTATCATTATATCAGTGATTATTTTCATAATTATCAGATAAGGTGTGGAACAATTGATTGGAATTTTAATGATGTTTATCAATTGAGTAAATTAGTATTTAATACAGATAATGTCATCATAACAACTATGAGTTAAAAGTATAAATTTTCATTTAAGTTCTATATCTTTAAAGTTATTTTGTAAATGAATTATAACTAAAGTAATACTAAATTAATATGAATATCTATTTAATTAATTTCATGTCACTCTGTTTTAAAGACTTTTTAAATTATTTTTTTAAAGACTATTCAATGAATAATAAGTAAACTTAATAGAAATTACAAAAGTGTATAATTATAACCTTTTTATAACACTAGTAATAATAGCGCAGACATAGAGAAGAGCGGATTCCGATTCGAGTCAACACTATTTGGATGAAAATATTTTTTCTTCTGAGACCGGCTTTAGATTTGTTGAAAAGATTTTGTAGAAACTTTCAATTAAATTAAATAGTTTTGAATCAATAATTATTATAACATAATAAGTACAGTCTTTCACTATATTTTATTACTATTTTATTAAATTTAAATTTCTATTATATTATAGAATATTTCGTAATAGATTTCTATTTAAAAACAAGACTCAAATCATTTATCAATGAGTTTGTTGTCATTTATTTGATTCAATTTTGATTTATTGATAACTGATATCTAAATAAATAACTAATAATTATTTATTGACTAAAACAGGACAAAACGTTATAATAGAAGCGATTTCTTCGAAGTTATAAAAAATTGATTAATAATTAAATATAAAAAATCTGAAAGAATGTCTCAATCAATACATAGACAAACATTGATATCTATTTCACAAACTGGTGGTTCACCTAAAGAACAAACTGATCGGTATTTCATTTATTAATTATTATATTTGTTTACATTTAATATTTATATAAATAATTCTATTCAAAAATATAATTTTTATTTGAAGTTATCGTTCATTTTTGGAAAATGTATTGAAATCGGGAAATGAAGAACTGATGGAAGGACTGAAGGCTTTCGTTGAGACCAGTATTTAATAATGAATTAATTATATATAATAAATATTAATTAATATATGAATTGATTTACTTTTAAAACAGTTGTAAACGAAAACGTATCACTCGTAATATCGCGTCAATTATTAACAGAAGTGTCTCAACATTTGTCAACACTTCCGACTTCAATATCAAAAATTGTTTCTCATTATACTCTTGAAAAAGTACATCCAAGAGTGGTATCATTTGAAGAACAGGTGGCGTCAATTCGACAACATTTAGCCCTTATATACGAAGGCGAACATCAGTGGAAAGAAGCGGCACAAGTATTAGTCGGTATTCCTCTTGAAACGGGACAAAAGCAATACTCAGTGGATTATAAATTGGAGACATATCTAAAGATCGCGCGTTTGTATTTGGAAGACTGCGACCCGATTCAAGCGGAAGCTTTTATTAATAGAGCGTCACTTTTACAGGCGGAGACGAAGAATGAACAATTGCAAATTATGCATAAAGTCTGTTATGCTAGAGTTTTAGATTATAGACGAAAGTTTATTGAAGCCGCACAAAGATATAATGAACTCTCCTATAGATCTATCATTCATGAGGACGAAAGAATCGAATCACTTAAGAATGCTCTCATCTGTACTATTCTCGCCTCAGCCGGTATTCATTTATATTCATTATCAAACTTTTCATCTATTATTTCTTTGTTTAAGACTTTAATTCACTTTTTTATATAATAATTAAAGGCCAACAAAGATCTCGAATGTTAGCCACTCTTTTCAAAGACGAAAGATGTCAACAATTGCCTTCTTATAACATATTGGAGAAGATGTATTTGGACAGAATCATAAAGAGGAGTGAATTGGATGACTTTTCAGCACTATTACAACCTCATCAAAAGGCTCAAACATCAGTCGGTTCGACAATACTTGACAGAGCAGTCATTGAACATAACTTACTCTCAGCTTCAAAACTATATAATAACATAACATTTGTAGAATTGGGTGCTTTGCTTGAAATCGAATCCACTAAAGCTGAGAAAATTGCATCACAAATGATAACTGAGGGACGAATGAATGGATTCATTGATCAAATCGCAGGAATTGTTCACTTTGAAACTCGTGATATTCTTCCCAATTTCGATAAACAGATCGAAAGCTTATGTTTTCAGGTGAATAATATTATTGAAAGAATAGGACAAACAGTTCCCGATTGGATGCAAAAAACTATAGATCAACAAACTATTCAATAGTCTCTTTTTGTAAATTAAGTTTTCATTTGTATTTCTTAAATATTAATAAGTTTTGAAATAATAACAGAAATGTTTTTATTATTTATTCATAAATTCAATGAATCGAAAAAAATTTATATAAATATTTGAAGATTTTGGTTATTTTCTATTTAGAACGAAATCAAATAGATTTTGAAATGGAGTTGAAATTGCATTCACAACAAGATTTAGTTTTAAGATATTTAATGCATTCATAGCGAGCATAGACTAGACTTTTGATTTGATTGTATTTTTGAACATCTGTTTGATTGATGTGTTCTCTAAGACCTGCTCTTCTCATAAATATAAAGAATACTCTATGAATTTCTAGAATATTGAACGGAACCGATAATTCACACGAACCATGAATTTCATAAATAAGTCGAGCCGTCCAGTGATAGCACCAAAACTTGTCAGATATTTTCTAAGAATATTTTCAAAAATATCAAATTAAATCAAAAGCAATCGATGGGTTTTGTGTAGGCTTTCAAACAGAGTCATACTTCGGGTCCTTTTGAAATTTCGAATATGAAACCGATCATAAAGTTAGTGGTAATAAATATAAACATATGATCAGTGTTTCCGAATATATTCGCTCCATATGTTTGCAAATCTCTGAACAAATACAATGTTTAGATTTAATGATAGTTTTTTCAGTGAAACTCAGATTACCTGAAATGTGAAATATATCCGAATGTATTGGAAAATAAGGGATAGAATACGCTTATTATACAAAATGAAAGAAGAAATAGATGAATGACTCCGTGTTCATGCGTTCCCTTATATGCTCTGATCGATGAAATGAAGATAAGTCTCAAATAAGTTAACTTTAAAAGCAATACCAAAAGGATATAGTTTAGGCCAAAACAAGTTAAATATCCAGAATCTGAACAATACTGGTTGGGATGAATTGATGTACTTTTGTCTATAGATTCATCGGTTTTACGAAATTTTCTTGTGTCGTAAGAAAATATTGTGATTATCGTAACCATCATTTCGAAAGTTATTATCAATTCAAATACATTGCCATAAAATCTGCATAACTTTCGCGGTCCAAAAATTGCAAACTTTCTGGCGATGTTCACAATAGTACCGATTGTCCAAAGAATGAGAAATGTTTTCACAATTAAAATCAATGGAAAACTATTTTGCGATGGATTTTGAGTCAAAAATGATAACAAAACGAATGAAAATATGGATTGATTAAAGAGATGACACAAATAACGATTTTGTGCTGTAATATGTTTGCGATAATGAATAATGAAAGCAATGCTGAAGAAGAGTTGACCCAAAATCATTCCTAAACTATAGAATAACTTTCTCCCAAACCCATCGATTCCCGAACGAAACCACGCTTTGTTCTCTCCTAACCAGAGATGACTTCTTAAACTTTCGATTTGTTTGGAAGCGATAAAGTTTTTCCAATTCTGATCGATAGCGTTCTGAAGCGCAGGATATTTAATGTAAGCATTGGGTCGAGTCTTAGCTCCCGATTGTTTGAGCAAAACTTTAACTTCTTCTGCATCTCGGGTCACATCAATCAGATCTGTGACATAGTTCTCGATTTTTGTGAACAGATCCTTATAATGATGTGAATAGTAATTACTTTTTTCTATTGCAAGACGTGTTTCGTTTTCGAGTTCGAATGCTTTAGTTATTGGATCAGAAGAATTGAGACCAATATATTGAGGATTGCAAAGAGCTTTATAAATGTCTAAATTTCGTTGAGATTGAGTCGACATTTTTGTTGAGGAAACTGTGCAGTCATCACATTCACAATAAGACAAATGTGGGAAAGGAATAGTGTGTCCGCGAAACAAAAGTAGTTCTATAAGACTTCGATGTCCACAGATTGCGGCCAACATTAATGGTGTCATATATGGCGCAAATACTGCCGAATCTTTAGATGGGCTCTTTTCGAGATTAGGATTTATTTTTGATAAATGTGAAAGTAATGCTTCGGCTGATTCTGTATTTCCGGCTTTGATTGCATATAACTGTGAATCACGTATTTCTGCGCCAGAATTCAAGAGGTATTTTATAACTTCAATGTTACCACTTTTTGCTGAACAAACACTCAAAGCCGTTAAACCATATTTTGTTGAATTTATGTCTATTTTCTTCTCCTTTTTAAGAGGAAATTATATATTTCTTATTTTTTATAAAGTTTTTATATCTCAATAAAACATATTTTACTCAATTCTTACTTCAATTAATTTTTTAACATTTTTCAAATCTCCGATTGAGGCGTAATTGAAGAGGATGTCAATCATCAACTCTTTTTCTTGTTTTTCTAATTTTTCATTCATTTCTTTGTATTTAAATCCAAACACATTATAACTATTGAGAAACTAAAAGAGAAAGCAATTTATAATAAACTAATAAATAAACGGTTGAAAAAACAATATTTTCTATTCTAATGCAGTTTAAGTTTAGAAATTATTGTTTTTAGAATTAACTCAATTTTTGAAGCGCGAGATTGTTATGAGTTTTATCACTTCTTTAAGTATTAGTTCATTAATAAGTTGATTGCAAATAATTCAATCAGTAATTAATGTGCAATCGTTATAGCTTTGAATATTTTATGAATTTAGTTAATTAAATAAATTTTAAAAAACTTATTGTGAAATAAAATTTATTAATGAAAGACATAAATCAATCACAAGTCATAACAGTTCAACCGATCTCTTCCGGGTCCGAAACTGAAATAAGATCTTTTTCAGGAGAACAACAGTTACAAATGTCATCACTTCTAACATCTAATGAAAATTCTGGGCAATTGGCGATCCTTTTGAAAAACAAAGACTTGCAAACAGTTGCCATTCCTTTGACTTTATATAATAATAATAATGGAATGATTTCTATTGGAATTCAAAGTAATCGCAATCGAAATTCGGTTATTGGATGTCTTCACCAGTTTCTAAATTCAATTTAGAATTTCCGTTCGGATTAAGTGCTTTGCTCTCAATCGAAAGTCTATATCTCACAGAATATGTTGAAAATTATGGAAAAATTCATTCAAATTCAAGAACAAAATACTATTTAATTAAGAATATTGGCGGAGAAAATGTATTTATCGCAGAAGAATATACTAATTTGAAAGTAAAACACGTTTGCGGTTCAACTCAACAAATAGATGTCAAACTTTACGATGCATTCAAAAGAGAAATTGTGTTTTTCAGGAAATATTTTAGATTTGCTAATTGTTTGTGTCCGTCTTCTATGCAATTAATGGAAGTCATGGGATAGACGTCTCAACCGATTGGAGGAGTTTATAAGGAATGGAGTATTTTTAGCTCAAATTATAATATAAAAGATGAAAATCAGAAGACTTTGTTATGCATCAAAAGCCCAAATCTTGAACTTAGGAAATGTATTTTTGGCTCAAATATTGATGAATTCGTCATTTATTCAGTTGATGGAAAAATTAAAGGCAAAATCGCTAAAAAATTGATGGCAGGTATGAAAAGAAAAGTCGATGATTTTCCTTTAGTGAGCATTTACTTTAGCGATGACTTGAGTCCAGTCGATAAAACCCGATCAATAGCTGCTCTGTTTCTCATTAAATATTTATATTTTGATTGAAATAAAATAAATTAGAGTAACTCAAGTCAAATCTGTGTTATTTAATTATATTCATGAATTATGCTTACAGTGAGACAAATCATTAAACTTTTAAATGTAAGCAATAATGAGTTCAGATTCAAAGAATTTTATTACTTTTCCACACTTTTTGAATATATAATTCGTAAAACATTTTTATGATATCTTAAACACAAATGCAATGACAAGATTTGTATAAAACTAAAATAGAAAAGTTGAAAACAATGAGATTATATGAGATACAAAAGAGACAAAGTTTATATCTCTCGCAATTGATAAAACAGTTCCATTAGATGAAGAAGAAGTGAGTTTAAGTAATCAATGTGAGTGAGATCAATGTTTTCGTTGATGACAAAGCCTAGGAATTTGAAAATAAACTCAAATAAATAAATATCAGATACAGTCATAAATACAATTGAATTAAGTTATGATGAGACAAATTATGGATTATCTTCAAACTTATCACAACTCTGAGAAAAAGACATTATTCTAATTATCATAGATTTTTGGCTAAACTATTCTCAACTTTTCAAAACCAGATTAAAATCTATTCTGACTATAAATAATAATCGTTAGGAATAAAAATTATTTCTCATTCTTAGATCTTTTGTTATATTTTTTGAAATAAGAATTGATTTTTTATAGGAGTAGAACTTTTTAAATACTAAAATGAATTCATCAAAACCGCCATTTTTATTCTGATTTTACGAATTTCAGCTCATTCTTCAAGAGATAATTTGGTGACAATTTTAAAGATATTGTAACCATTCAATTAATTAAAAGTTTAATAATCAAAATAATTTTAATCCATTAATTATAGACACCAGAAGTGATAATTCAAATGATTCATTGGTTAGAATCAACACGAATTGAGGCGATTGACAGAAACAGGGTTTCGATAGAGTTGTGGTTTAAGCAAAACCTAAATTTCAAGAACTAATAATTAGATTAAGATTGGATTCCAAATCAATGATTTGGTTTTCATCAAGTTTTCTCATATTTCCGACCAATTAAATGACTGAATAGAAATCTGGTGTATAACTAATGCAATTACAGATCACTGTTTGGATAGATTGAAGACATATTTAGATTACTATTGGTATTGAATCCGTATATGAACTGCTTCTTGTATAGTATAATACTTAGATTAAAATAAAGGTCCAATTAAATTACTCAATAAAGATCCTAATTTATGTTTCATCTAATCCTTACATAAACTTCTTCTTGCATTATATAATACTTTTTTCAGAATTAAGTCT
>JAQFXV010000811.1:0-17666 GCA_034694065.1 Camisia spinifer
TATATTTAAGAAAAAGCATTAGAAAAAGATTAGTAAAAAACTCCTATTGCATTGAGAATCGAAGTTACTGTTCTCTACACCTTGATCATCAAAAATATTATAAGGTTATTAATGGAAAACTTAGTGGGTTTTAAATTGGATTAATTAACTTGTATTTTAGTCTCTCCTTTATATGATTCTATCCAGTATGATTCCCCTTTAACATTTCGTTTTTGTTTAATATTTTTAAGATAATGATGCAAAAACTTATTAATATTTATTGTCAAAGTTAATATTTCGAAACATTGAAAATAGTTTTACAAAGATTAATACAAGAAGTTACTAGTTTAGGTATCTATATGAAATAAGACTATTACTCTGTCGAGTAATTAAACAGCGTTAAGATATTTTCAATGAGAATAATATTGCGCAATAAGTTAAATTTGACCCATTTTTTGGAACCCTTATTTCTTCGAATACAGTTCTCAAATATTTAGTTAAACTTTGAATTCTAATTCATTTTCAAAGGTTTGTTTTAATAAGAAAAAGTGGAAATAGAGAGAATAAGTTTGATAAAATCCTAGTTTAATCTCCTTGTCAATATCATAGTTGAGTTAATTAATATGACTTTCACTTTAAATCTTATGACTAATGATTTGAAAATATTTGTGGTCCCGGCAATTTTCTATCAAAATATTTGACTGGTCTTTTCCAAGAGGGATATGCAATAAAATTTTAGGCTTAAATTCAAGTCTTGATAAGGCTTGCATTAGGACTCAATTTTGATAAAAACATATAAAAACCAATTCAAAGTCTTAATTACTGATCATTTTGAAGTGTACATAAAGAGTTTTTCTCATATGTAAAGTTTAGATTCACTTAAGATATCATTCGAGAAGTGTTGAAAATTTTCACTGTATTTTCTATTACTGAAGTGCTCACAACTCGTATTTTTAAAATAATAATGGAATTATCGTAAAACTTAACCATTTCTATGATGACCATCGGTTTGGTTTTAATTTTAGTCATTGTATCGAATGGATCACCGATTGGAATAAAAGATTCACCAATTGATGAGAATAAACAAATTAATATTCAAGTCATCGCTACAATTGAGGTGTTCTGTGAACCGATTGAAGGATGTTCAGAAGTTTTCAATTCTACCAATGTTTCAACGAATGATCAAAATTCAGTTTCACTATAGATGTCAGTTGAATCGCTTCCGAGTTCTTTAAGCATTGATGGTAAAAATATCAACGTCGAGAGCTCTTTCGTTATCGAAAAGTCGAAATAATTTCAAATTCAATTTTTACCCTTTTGTTTGATGGATAAATAAATTTTAAATTTCAGAAAATGTATAAGCTTTAAAAGATTTTATAGAAAACTATTTGTGTCACCAATTTTTACAGAAACCATCGAATAATTGAGCTTAAATTGAATTTAATATGAATATAAATCTATTTTATAATTTATTTACTAATTATATCTGATTTCAATATTATCCAAAATAAGTAAACTTTACTTTTTATCTAAATCTTATTTATAAAATCAAATATTTAACGGAAAATTATATCAAAATTAATTAAATTGTATCTTTGCTGATAATCCTTATTTATTTATTGAAATAAAATTTTCAATAAAAGTTCATTTAAAACAATCACAGTCTGAGTTATGTAATGCTTTGCAGTCTTGTGTGTCTTCTTTTCAGACATTTTCAGTTTTTATTAAAAAAGTGTTGATTAGAGAAAAAGTAATACTGAGTTAAAATTCAATTTCAAAAAATGAATACATAGAGAAGTCAGAGTAGAAATATTTAGAGAGTTTTTAGAGCCGAAATGCAATTAATTAATTAACTAACATTAATGGATCATTTTTCAATTTGTATGACAATCAATTTAATTGAATGAGTTCTACATTTTATTTTATAAGTTTCTACATATTATTCTTCGCAACAATAAATTTTGAATAATAATAAAATTTTGAAGTTCGAGATTTTGATAATAATTAAGACAATAATTGTTATTATAATAATTTATTAATTATAATAAATGGGTTGTTTCAATTAGAAAAAGTGAAAATAAAGCAAATGAGTTAAGTTAAGTCCTAGTTTTAATCTTCTTCTCAAAGTTGTGTTCAATAAATGAGTTTTATTTAAAATCTGTAACTAATGATTTGAAAATATTGGTGGTTCCTGAAATTTTCTATTAAGTAATTTCAAAGTTCTTTTCCCAAATGGATTTGATAAAAAAATTTTGGGTTTTGAATGCAGGTGTTTATAAGGCATGCATTAGGGCTCAATCTTTTCTAAAAACATATAAAAACGAATTCAAAGTCTTAATTACTGATCATTTTGAAGTGTATACAGAGTTTTTCTGTATAAAGAGTTTTTCTCATATGTAAAGTTTAGATTCACTTAAGATATCGTTCGATAAGTGTTGAAAAACACTGTATTTTCTATTACTGAAGTGCTCACAACTCGTATTTTTAGTATAGTAATGGAATTATCAAAAAACTTAATCATTTCTATGATGACCATTGTTTTGGTTTTAATGTTAGTCATTGTATCGAATGGAACACCGATTGAAACAATGGCTGAAACACCTATTGAAACAGAAGAACCATCAGTTACAGAACATAAACATCCATTAGTCGTGAACATATACAACAGTAATGTTAAATTTATGACAGTTTCTGAATCATATGAAGACGGTTCAGGACATTTTGACTCATCGCCGAATTCCTTTAGTACCCATTCCGTAAATATTGGAGGTGTTAATTGGATTTATATTTGAAAATAAATATTCAAAACTCAATTTTTCAACAATTTTTATGATAAAAATACTTTATTTTATTTTTCTCTTCGAATAATTAAGTAAATTAACTTTTTTTATTTAGGAATTTCTACCGAAATTTTTAAATAATTGAATTTAAGTTGAACTGAGTAAAAATAAATCTTTTAATTTATTCAATAGTTTTGTCTGATTTCAGTCCATTCAATAATAAATTAACTTTTAATTCGTTTAAATTAAATTTTCAATAAAGACATTTTCGCCAGAAATTATTTCAACTTTTGAAAGACTTCTTTCAAACATTTTATATAATTCTAATTTCCTCACAAAAATATTTGCCTTGTAAAGTAATTTATAATAGAATCTAATTTAACAATAAAATTGAATTGAAAAATGTTCATATTCTAAAAGCATTTTTTAAAAGGCATGATCTTTATTTCGAGTTACATGTTGAAAAAGAGAGTTTTCTTTTTCGAACTTTAATTGACAATAAGATTTTCTCTTTTGCATTATGCAAACTATTTGTGGTGAACTTAATTGGGTATCGCGTCATTTCGGCGCGAACGAATCGGCGCGCGACATTTCAGCGCAGAAATATGGGCGCCGTGTCAAATCGGCGCACTCTCAATTCAGCGCAAAGACAAATCGGCGCAAAGACAAAAAATCGAAGCTGTTATCAAAGAATATGCCGATCGACATCTCGATAACTACTTGAGAGGAATCGCTCACAATTTTAAACTGCAGGCTGATATTTAAATCTTTAAATTTTAATAACATGTTCGGTTTAATTAGTTATTTTAACTAGATATATTGATTTTTTTGTATTGACTACTTTCCAATTTTTTCATTTTTGAATAACATTTTTTCATGCAATTTATATTTTGACTCTTCGACACTTACGCCGTTTAAGTCAAGCGCCGATTTGTTTACGCACCAATTGACGTAGCGCCGATTCGACCATGCGCCGAATTGTCGTACGCCGAATTATCGCGCGCCGATTTGTCGTGGAACCCTTAATTGATAAACCTTGTATTGAGTTAAATGAAACTTTTAAACACCATTTATTTGCAAAAAGATGATCTTATTTAATTAAATTATTCTTAAATGACATCTTTTTGAACGTTATTTTCATATAAACTTATATCTTACTTTGTTGGTAAATTCAGACATTTTTGAAATATGAGGAATAACCCTTTGTTTATTTCAATTAATACAAAAATGTTTTAATCTCTAATTGGCAACAATTAATTTTGAAAATTCTATTTCATATCTTACAATAATTAATCAATTATTGATAGTTTCATCATTCATGAAATTTGATATCTAATTGATTCGATATTTGATTTAATTTTCAGCAAATATGTTTATTTCAAAATCACTATCACTCAAAAAATCCATAAGCAAGGGTGTGGTAAAGTTGTTTTTAAACCTTCAAAAATCGATCTCATCTCCAAGATTTTAGAAAAAATAAGTTAGTTTCAAAATAATAATGATGAAATTTCGAGTGAAATAATTTTTTTTAAGAGGATTCATTATAAGACTTTCATAACAATACAATGATACCAATACCTGAGATTTTTCAAAAACAAAAAAAAATTGACTTTCAAACAGATAACTAACTTGTAAGAGAAATTTTTCGTCTCTATTCAAAAAATTTTCTTATGTTTTCAAGATTTGAAATTCATTGATATCTTTTAAAGAATTTAATAATAAATATTTTAGAAAAATTTTCTAAAGGGTAAGACTTTCTCTTTCAAAATAGAGTTATAATTCCATTTTCGGAGGGATGGCCAAGTTACTTCGTGATAGGGTGGTATTTTTTTCACCTGACGGCTGGAACTACTGGCCAAAGGTCGAGATAGGATATGAATGAGCCAAGAGATCGTTTAAAATTTTTTTGAGAGGAGCATGGAGATTTCTAAAATAACTCCGCATTTCACCCAAACCCCTTGGCTTGCAAACCTTCAAATACCGTACTTGCTTATTTATAAACTTTAAAGTCATTTCCTCGACTAAGTTATAAAAGTCTCTTTAATTTAGGAAAATAAAATATATAATCAAAAGTAAACCAAAAAACTTACTTTGAAATTTTGAGTGCAAAATCTAATCAAATAAAATGAAACTTTTTATTCTTTTCTCACTTGTCTTTGTGGTCGCAGTTTCAGTAGCACCTCTAAATGTATCACCATTCTATAGTTCACCATACTATGGATCCTCAAATATTGTTGATCCATATTATGCGCCATCCTATGTGCCTCCCATTGTTGTGAATCCTTATACTGCGCCGTTTTATGGAATTCCATATACTGTAAATCCATATTCTACGCCATACTATGGATCCCCACATGGTGTAAATCCATATTCTTCATATGGTAAAAAAGTTCTGAAATTTTTGATAGTATTACTTATGACTTTTAAAATTAATTTAGGTGGCTATGGAAGTGGTATTGGAGCTGGAATACCTCCAGCAGCTGGGCCGTATGGAGGCTATTTGGGATAGAAAGTTTTAGGAGGGGTTCATACTTATTATGGGTTACCCTCTTTAATAATCTCCTTATCATTCAGTCGCTTATAAATTATTTTGTGTTTAAAATATTTGTTAAACTATTTTATTCAAATAATTAATTTTATAATATTTTAAGTCTTTCTGTGTTTTCACAATAAAACCTATGTTAAAATTTATTGAAGTTTTATGATTAAAGACACTTTGTGTAAATTTTTCAAAATGCTAAAGTTAATTTTTATAAAATTTAAGAATTCTTGAAAGAAGAGTTTCATTATATTGAATCTTAAATAAATTTTATATCAAAACCTGTTAAGTGAAGATCATGAAGTGATGCCAATTTTTTTCATATAAACGCAATAAAAATGACACCAAAATAATGCTTCTTCAACTGTTCACTAGTTTAATAGCATCCAAAATAACTTTTATGACTGTATGGATAAGATATAATTTTAATTCTAAATTCATGCTCATTTTTCTTATGAAATAGAGATTTTTATCTGATATCCTATTAACCAAACAATATTTGTGCATATAATAAGTAATGAAATCAACTGTTTTATAAATAGTATCTCATTAAGATAGTGAATAAATTTTATCATGTTAATAAAATATAAATGTCATAAAAATTGTGTTTAACATCATAAAAAAGAAAGGTCAATTTTGAAGGTGTGTCACATGCTACATTTGAAGTAAGGTTGTTCAAACTCAAATGAATATTTTCTGAAACCGATGATATTCTTATTTCTTTTGAAATTTATCAAAAATTGTATTCAAACTAGATAATATCTCAAGTAATCTTGGTTGGGTACCGTTTTGATCATGGAAGGGTCGGAGCGGTTGGGCTTCGAAACTTCAAACCCCCTTCCTTATGTAAGTTTAATAGCATTCAAAATAATCTTACTGGCTTCGTAAAGATAAGATTTAAATCTGAATTATGAATTATAACTCGTTTTTTGTTAGAGGATAGAGTTTATTATCAAATCAAACTATACATACGGTTGTAATAAATAATGAATGAAACTGTGTTTAAGTGAAATTAAGTGTTCTCAATACAGAATGGGATTAAGATGAAGATTAAAGATAGGATTCTAAGGGTTTAGCCTTTTGGTCATTAATGAGTTCGAATCACACAAATATAATTCAATAAATCGCATTCGATAGAGCCTTATATTGACTTTTTTAGAACTTTCTGAAGAAAAAATACTTTTCAAGCCTTTTTGAGCTAGGCCTATTTTAAGAGACTTTTACAATTTAGAGAAATTCAGCTGAAACATTTTTTAGAACCGAAAAATCCTAGCCTTAATGATTACGTAAATGAGTAAAAGTTTGGTTGGTTTAAGATCATAAAAATTCAAAATCCGAAAGTATAAAAACAAATTTTTCTCATCTCATCTTTAGCTTCAATAAATCTGTTGTATTGTAATTAATATAAATAGAACTGAAAATTATTGATCAAAATGTATTTCTCAAGTATAATATCATTGACTTTTATTCTTCTAGCATTAATTATGGTCTCTTATGGACATCCAATAGAAGAGTACGCGAGTGCGACTTCATGTACATCAGATCAAAGAATTGGTTATGTTTTGATTTCAATACAATGGGCTCCGAGTTTTTGTCAAAACACTGCATGTGGTCAGAAGAATAAGAACATATGGACAATACATGGAAGTTGGCCACAACAGACCAATAATTCATACATCAATTACTGCTGTTTTGAGAAAGACTTCAATTTAACTATAATCAAATCACTTGAAAAGGAGTTGATTCAAAAGTGGCCAACACTTAAAGCCAACGGAACTCATGAATCATTTTGGGAACACGAGTGGACAAAACATGGAACCTGTGCTATGGAAAGCAATCTTCTTAAAGGACATTTTAATTATTTTAATTATAGTCTTCGCTTATATGATTCGTTTCCATTACAAACTTGGTTACAGTCGTCTAATATCGTGGCCTCCAATCAAACCGCGTATAAATTGTCGGATATTCACAACGCAGTTGAGAAGAAATTGGGAGCAAAAGTGGAGTTGGAATGCCTTAAGAAAAGCCCTTATCCTTTACTACAACATATTTATATATGTCTCGATAGAATTACTTTGAAACCTATTAACTGTACCAGAAATGATGATTCTCAATGTGGGACTTCATCTGTTTTACTTCCAAGTGCTTAAGATTTATAATTTAAGTTAACTTTAATTGTTTTCTTTGTATTGAATTTCTTTCGCAATAAAGTATAAGTTATAAAAAATTAATTTATGAACACTATTTTTAACATTCTACAAAATAATTAAACTACAATATGTTAAATGGCAATACAACTTTACAATACTTGCGCTTTCAGTTCTTTATTAAAAAGTCATAATTTTTTACCTAAATACTTATAAATATCCTGAATTTATAAATATTCCTGATAAAAATCAGAAATAAAATTCTATCGAGATTATTAGTATTTTTTTAATCATAATAAATTTTCAAAAATTGTAATTTTCTTGATAAAACATTTATTAGTACAATGCAAAAATAAACTGTAGAAAAAAATATTGCTGATGGATAGTGGAGAATGTGGTTGTTTGATTTTGAATGATCCAGAACGAAAGACCCTGGTCTTTGTTAGTAATTGTGTGAAGAGATACAGAAAATCCAAAAATTTTGTTCTTATGTGATCTAAAGTCAAAATCAAAACTTTTAATCGAAATGTTATCTAATTATTCAATTAGCTTGAGTTATGTAACAACTTTACAATGCTTGCTTCATTCATTTAACACTATTTAAAATAATCTTTATTCTGCTAAGGATAAGATTTGACTCTCTTATTTATCACATTTGAACCCATCTTTTCGGAGTTTATTATGAAATCAAATAATGATCATGATATAGTAAATAATGAAAGAAACTGAGTTTAAGTAAAACAAAGATAATAAGTTGAAAAGAGTATAATTAAATGGGTCAAAGTTTCATTAGTTTTAGATTAAAAAAATCTTAATTACAAAGTATAAAACAAATTGTTCTCAACAATTTTTCATCTTTGATAACTTAATTGCAATTAACAAAAGTAGGCCAGATTTTCGTAAATAAAATGTATTTCTCATGTGTAATTTCTGTGATTTTTGTATTTCAAGCAATAATTATGGTCTCTCATGAACAGACTGGTACTCCGACTTCATGTACGTCAGATCAAAGATTTGGTTATGTTCTGCTTGCAATTAATTGGGCTCCAAGTTTTTGTCAAAACACTCCCTGTGGTCAGAAAAATAAGAATATGTGGGCAATACATGGAAGTTGGCCACAACACACTAATAATTCATATGCCCATTACTGCTGTTTTGAGAAAGACTTCAATATTACTAAAATAAAATCGCTTGAAAAAGAGCTGATAGAAAAATGGCCAACACTTAGAGCCGACGGAACTCATGAGTCATTTTGGGAACACGAGTGGACAAAACATGGAACCTGTGCTATGGAAAGCAATCTTCTTAAAGGACATTTTAATTATTTTAATTATACTCTCTATTTGTATGATTTATATCCATTACAATCTTGGTTACAATCGTCTAATATCCTGCCCTCAAATCAAACCGCGTATAATTTGTCAGATATTCATAACGCGGTTGAAAATAAATTGGGAGCAAGAGTAGAGTTGGAATGCCTCAAGAAAAATCCAAATCCTTTACTTAACCATATTTATATTTGTCTCGATAAAAATACTTTGAAGCCTATTGACTGTACCAGAAGTGATGATTCTGACTGTGGAAATTCATCTGTTTTACTTCCTGCAGGGGAGAGTATGAACTCAATTAGCATGAACTTGAGCTTAAGCTTAAGTTTGAGCCTGTGCACTCTTTTTATCATGAGCTTGAGCTATAAGCTATGCTTAAAAAACTAAAGAAATAATTTTATAAGTTCTGTGAGGTATTCATCCAAAATAAATTATAGAATATAAAAAAATTATAATGGTCACACCAGAAATCAAAATGTCGAAAAATAAATTAAATAATTTCATGCAGATTTTTTTTATTCTACGGAAAAAGAGAAGTTCGAATCTTCTGAGCTTGAGCTTGAGCTTGGCTCATGCTTAGCTTATGCTCTTCACTATCTTCCAGTTGCTTAAGATTTATCAATAAAGTTGTTTTCTTTGTATTTAATTCATCTCACATTAAAGTATAAGCTATTAAGAGTTATTTTATCAACATTTTGATTCAACAAGCCATCAAATTTTTGTGAGTTGGATAAAAATTTTACAATGGTTTTGTCTTTATTGAGTAAATCAATATTTATTTAAATTGAGGGAAATTTTGAGTATAAATCAGGTATTAAAACTATATCAAAATCATAATATTTTTTATTAAAACAAAAATTCGTGATTGACTTAACATAATGAATTTAATTGAAATAAATATTAAATATCGTATGAGTCAAATACACGAACAAACAGCAGATAATTTTGAATATCCTTTAGGTATACATTCTTATGGTCTTTAAAAACTGCAAAATAGATGCAAAAACTGTTTTATGTTTAGTTCTCATTCATGTCAATTTATGATTAAGCAGTCTTTTCCACAATACATCATTAAAGTAAATCCGAAAATTTTGTTCTCATATGATTGGTAGTCAGAATCAAAACTTTTAATTAACACTTTATCAAATAATTCAGCATTTTTACAATGCTTGTGTACCTCAGTTGACAACATTAAAAATAAACTTTATGACTGCTAACGTTTAAAGATAAGATTAAAATCTGAATTATCATATTTAAACCTATCTTTTAGGAGAAAATCAAGTTTATTATCAAATCAAACAGTGATTAGGGATATAATAAATAATGAAAGAAACTGAGTTTAAGTGAAATGAAGATAAAGATGATAATAAAATAAGTCAAAGTTTATTTGTTTTAGATTAAAAAAAAATCTGAATTACAAAGTATAAAACAAATTGTTCTCAACTATTTTTCATCTTTAATTAATAAGTTGAATTGTAATAAAAAAAGACCCGAAGTTTTCAAATAAAATGTATTTCTTAAGTGCAATTTCAATGAGTTTTTTATTTCTAGCTCTTATTATTGTCTCTCATCAACAAACTGAAAGTCCGACTTCCTGTATATCTGACCAGAGATTTGGTTATATTTTGATTGCAATTAGTTGGGCTCCGAGTTTTTGTCAAAACACTCCGTGTGGTCAGAATAATAAGAATATGTGGACAATACATGGAACTTGGCCACAATACACTAATAATTCATACCCCCTTTACTGCTGTTTTGAGAAAAACTTCAATATTACTAAAATAAAATCGCTTGAAAAAGAGCTGATAGAAAAATGGCCAACACTTAGAGCCGACGGAACTCATGAATCATTTTGGGAACACGAGTGGACAAAACATGGAACCTGTGCTATGGAAAGCAATCTTCTTAAAGGACAATTTAATTATTTTAATTATACTCTTTATTTGTATGATTTGTATCCATTACAGACTTGGTTAGAGTCGTCTAATATCCTGCCCTCAAATCAAATAGCTTATAATTTGTCAGATATTCATAACGCGGTTGAGAAGAAATTGGGAGCAAGAGTGGAGTTGGAATGCCTTAAGAAAAGTCCAAATCCTTTACTTAACCATATTTATATTTGTCTTGATAAAAATAATTTGAAGCCAATTAATTGTACCAGAAGTGATGATTCTGATTGTGGAAATTCATCTGTTTTACTTCCAGCCGGAGAGTGCATGAACTCAATTAGCATGAGCTTGAGATTTAGCTTAAGCTTGAGCCTAAGCTCCCTTCTAATCATGTGCTTGAGCTTAAGGGTCTGACGTGTGAGCATGAGCTTTTAGCTTATGTTTGAAAAATTAAAAATTTCATGGTTTTGTCTGTAAATTTTTTTTTTGACTAGATCAATATTTATTTAAATTGAGGGAAATTTTGAGAATAAATCAGGTATTAAAATATATCAAAATCATAAATTTTTTTATTAAAACAAAAATTCGTGATGAACTTAACATAATGAATTTAATTGGAATAATAATTAAATATCGTATGAGTCAAATACACGAACAAACAATAGGTAATTTTGAAAATCCTTTATCTATACATTCTTATGGTCTTTAAAAACTGCAAAATAGATGCAAAAGTTATTTTTTTTTAAGTTCACATTCATGTCAATTTGTGATTAAGCAGTCTTTTCCACAATACATCATTAAAGTAAATCCGAAAATTTTGTTCTCATATGATCGGTAGTCAGAATCAAAACTTTTAATTAACACTTTATCAAATAATTCAGCATTTTTACAATGCTTGTGTACCTCAGTTGACAACATTAAAAATAAACTTTATGACTGCTAACGTTTAAAGATAAGATTAAAATCTGAATTATCATATTTAAACCTATCTTTTAGGAGAAAATCAAGTTTATTATCAAATCAAACAGTGATTAGGGATATAATAAATAATGAAAGAAACTGAGTTTAAGTGTGATAAAGATAATGATTATAATAAAATAAGTCAAAGTTTATTTGTTTTAGATAAAAATAATCTGAATTACAAAGTATAAAACAAATTGTTCTCAACTATTTTTCATCCTTAATAAATAAGTTACATTGTAATTAACAAAAATAAACCCGAATTTCGTAAATAAAAATGTATTTCTCAAGTGTATTTTTAATGAGTTTTGTATTTCTAGCACTAATTATGGTCTCTCATCAACAGACTGAAAGTCCGACTTCCTGTGTATCTGACCAGAGATTTGGTTATGTTCTGCTCGCAATACAATGGGCTCCGAGTTTTTGTCAAAATACTCCGTGTGGTCAGAATAATAAGAATATGTGGACAATACATGGAAGTTGGCCACAACAGACCAATAATTCATACATCAATTACTGCTGTTTTGAGAAAGACTTCAATTTAACTATAATCAAATCACTTGAAAAGGAGTTGATTCAAAAGTGGCCAACACTTAAAGCCAACGGAACTCATGAATCATTTTGGGAACACGAGTGGACAAAACATGGAACCTGTGCTATGGAAAGCAATCTTCTTAAAGGACATTATAATTATTTTAATTATACTCTCTATTTGTATAATTTATATCCATTACAAACTTGGTTAGAGTCGTCTAATATCGTGGCCTCCAATCAAACCGCGTATAATTTGTCAGATATTCATAACGCGGTTGAGAAGAAATTGGGAACAAGAGTAGAGTTGGAATGCCTTAAGAAAAGTCCTTATCCTTTACTTCAACATATTTATATATGTCTCGATAAAAATACTTTGAAGCCTATTGACTGTACCAGAAGTGATGATTCTCAATGTGGGACTTCATCTGTTTTACTTCCAGCAGGGGAGAGCATGAGCTCAATCAGCATGAGCTTGAGATTGAGCTTAAGCTTGAGCCTCAGCTTCCTTCTTATTGTGTTCTCGAGCTTAAGGGTGTGAGCATGGGCTATGAGCTCATGTTTGAAAAATTAAAAATTTTCTATCACTAAATTCCATTTGCTTAAGATTTATCAATAAATTTGTTTTCTTTGTATTTAAATAATTTCACAATAAAGTATAAGCTATTTTATCAACACTTCTATTTAACATGCTATCAAATTCTTATGAATTGGATAACAATTATAGAATGGTTTTGTCTGTAAATTTTTTAATGAGTAGATTAATTTTGATCTCAATACTTATAATTTCTCTCTCAATTGAGGGAAATCAATATAAGTCAGGCATAAAACCTATATCAAAATAATAAGTATTTTTTATTAAAACAAAAGAAATTAAAAATTTGTAATCTACTTAATATAATGAATTTAATTGGAATATTAATTAAATAACATATGAGTCAAATACAGGAACAAACAGTTAACAATTTTCAAAATCCTTCATTTATATATTCTTTAAAAACTGCAAAAAAGATGCAAAAGTTATTTTATGTTTAGTTCTCATTCATTTCAAAATCTGATTAAGCAGTCTTTTCCACAATACATCAATTCTGTGAAATTGAGGATCTGGTGATGGAATGTGAACCGGTATTTCCATAATTCATACTCTATTTATTAACATCATTGTAAAGATCTCATAAAATAATATTCTTTAGAAGTTCAAAACGTAATTAAAACTGTAGATTAGATTGATTTTGCTCTTAATAAAGAAAAGTGCCTTACAGTGAAAATATATTTCAAGGTTATTTTCATATTCAAGATTTTTGAATATTTAACTTGTAAGTTACATATTTTTTCGAAGGAAAAGTTTAAATTTTATATATTGAAAATGATTTTCGAAAGGTATGGAAATCAAAGTTATGGAAAAAGGGTGGATAGAGCTTTAAGGTTAATATGCTTTTTCCGAATACGGATAACCGCATAAAAATCTCGATCAGCCCTTTTTCCATACCAATGATTATTTAACCAAAAAACTTTAAATCTATACATGGACTTGAATGCTTTTTTAAGGAACTTTTCGGCTATATTTTAAGCCATTCGAGGGGGCTAAAACAAACAAGTTAGAGCCTAAAAGGCTTGCCCTAATTGTTAGTAAAGAGCCCTTTATTTACAATGAAATATTCATAGTTGTTTGGAAAATATTTTTGTTAAGAACGGTAGAAAATCCCATTGTTATTAAAGGAAGTGATACACCAGAAAGTACGAACATACAATCTTGATTTCATAAATAAACAGTGAAATGCTGTTCATTTGCTGTTCATTTAGTGTATGCCTAAATAAACAGCAAATTGCTGTTCATTTGCTGTTCATTTAGTATGTGTCTAAATAAACAGCAAATGAACAGCAGTTTGCTGTTCATTTCCATTTTTATGCTCGTGCTCAAAAATTTATCAACTCTCGAGCTCGAAACCTTGCTTAGAGCAATATGAATGCTCAGGCTTGAGTTCGTCTCGTCTGCTCATATAGGGTTCTCAATATGAGTAAACAGCATTTTGCTGTTCTTTTGCTGTTCATTTGCTGTTCCTTTAGTAACCACCACATTTTAATCATATTTATTACAATTTTCATTGTCATTTGTAAGCTAAATTTTAAAAAAAACATGAAAAAGTCTTTTCCTGGATGTGTGTTTTTCAATGAAAGATCCTATCCTTCATTCTATTGCCAGAGCTCGATTCCTGTACACTCAAATTTAAGTAATTCTGCAAAACTCTTTCATGATCTCTGATGAGAAGAATAATAACTTTGGTGATTTTTAAAGCATTTGTTGTAGTCAAGTATAAAAAATCATGTTTCAAGTTTGAATAAATGATCAAACCCTTGAAATTTTGCACTCTAATCAACATTTTTAGATTGACGAATACACAATTACTTGAATACGGCTGTACTTTGGGCAATGTGAGGTTCAATAAACTCATGAATTAAACACAATCCTATGCAATTGTGTTCACTATAAATGGACTTAATTTACACATTAGATAAAATCAAACATTACATACGGATATATCTATAATGAAAAGTAAATGTTGCTTCATTTGAGTGAAGTAAAGTATTTTTCAAATACTAGTAGTAACGGATGTAGAGAATGACGTAAATAAGTCAAAGTTTCGACTAGTTATTCAAGTAAAAGTTTCGTTTACTTTTGATCTAAAAATTTGAAAGCTGTAGGTTTTAAAGAAAAAATTCTCAACACTTATCCATAATTAATAGATTGGTTATATTTTAATCAACAAAAAGAGTACTGAAATTGAAAAAATTAATTTAATAAAATGTATTTGTCAACTAAATTTACGAATGGTTTTATTTTTCTAACATTAATTATGGTCTCTTATGAACAACCAATAGAAGAGTACAATAGAGCGAATTCCTGTACATCAGATCAAAGAATTGGTTATGTTGTGCTTGCATTACAATGGGGTCCAAGTTTTTGTGCAAGCACTGAATGTGGTCATAAAAATAGGAACATGTGGACAATACATGGAAATTGGCCAAATCGAGCCGACAATTCACATATCAATTACTGCTGTTTTGATAAAAACTTCGATATAAGTAATATCGAATCACTCGAAGAAGAGTTGATTCAAAAGTGGCCATCACTTAAAGCCGGCGGAACTCATGAATCATTCTGGAAACAAGAGTGGAAAAAACATGGAACCTGTGCTCGAAATAGTGATCCACTTAAAGGACAATATAATTATTTTTATAATACTCTTCGTTTGTTTGATTTGTATCCATTACAATCTTGGTTACAGTTTTCTAATATCCTGCCCTCAAATCAAAACGCATATCATTTGTCAGATATTCATAACGCGGTTGAGAATAAATTGGGCGCAAGAGTGGAGTTGGAATGCCTTAAGAATAGTCCTTATCCTCTACTACAACATATCTATATATGTCATGATAGAAATACTTTGAAGCCTATCGACTGTGTAAGAGATGATGATTTTCAGTGTGGCGATTCATCTGTTTTACTTCCGTTTGCTTAATATTTATCATTAAAGTTAACTGGAATTGTTTACTTGAGATTGAATTTATCTTACAATAAAGTTTAAGTTATTTTATCTAAATTTTTATTTAACATGCTATCAATTTTTTAATATTCGTGAAAAAATTATATGAGGATTTGAATCATGATTCACTCTTTCATCGATCTCAAGCGTACGCTCGAGCGTTGAAATTTTTGTGAGCTTAAGCGCGATCGCCGAAATTGATTTGAAATATCATTTTTAACATCAGATCATAACAATTGAAATAAAACAAATTAAACCAATTTTCTTTCACCAAATCGAATTATTTTAATAAATTATTAAAAAAAATTAATTAATGCATTATTCGAAAGAGAATGAAATGAACTATAGAAGTTCAGCAAACTTATATTTTAAAAAAATTCAATCTGAGAGGGTGAAAATTATTCATTTTTTGAGTTTATTGAGTTTAATCAATACCATTAATTATTTGGTTCAGATCAATGTAAAACCGAAATAATTAGAATTTGATTGAAAGTTTACACTTTATGAATTTTTTTTCATGAAGTTTACAGTTTATACATTCAAATTTTGAGAATATTAAATACAATTGCATTATAATAAGAAGTACGGATCATAATTATGCTAACTTGGGTTTCGATGAGATATACGATTATGAGAGGAAAGAATTATGATTAAAGTGGAATAAATTCGTTGCAATATTTGCAGTTTTATTATGCTTTAGTACTCTTCAAATTAATAGATAAAGCGTTCAACAATATATTAGAAATTATATGATTCTGAATTTTTGCAATAATAAAAGAGCGCTCGACAATACTTTCTGAAATAATTTTCAATTTAGTATAAAAGCATAAAATTAACGAAAAACTATAAAAGCAAGTACAAAACCAATATGTTTGTAAGATTTTTAAAGAACTCCTTATTTCTCTTTAATTGAATGATAAAGCGTTCAATAATATATTTAAAATTTTAGCAATAATGAAAAGAGCACACAAGAATACTTTCTAAAATAAATTTAATTTAGTAAAAAAGCAAAAAATGATCGAAAAACTATAAAGCAAGTACTAATTAATATGAATTAATGAGTTTTCAGCTATAAGCTTTCTAATCAATTTTAGTAAAGACTTCTTTTCTATAGTATAAACAGATATATCTTCCTTTTTAACATATAGCCCTTCGTTATTAGTGAAAAGCAATTCACTATTGATTTTGTACTTTGCATTCTCCTTCGCATTGCGTTATTATGAGAAATATATCTCCACTAATTTAAAAAGATGCTCAGTTTAAAAAAATTTCTTCGCTATTAACAAAGAAATGCGTACGGAGGCGACTATAGAAAGTACGAATGTATAGACTCGATTTTCGTAAACGAAACCCGAGTTAAAAATGAATTACCTGAAGAACTATTATCACAACAGTCGACTTCGAAGCAAGGCTTACTCATTCGCATCTGATTTTTATTATCACTTTCTTTCTTCATAGAGACAGTCATGACTTGTGGAACAGAAGTGACTGTTGTGTCCCCACAAACACTAGATCTTCGTTCAAATTCTCTTATATTAGTTTCCACTTTACTCACAGTATAACAAGTATAACTTTATTTCATCGCTTTGTCGAGAAAATAATTCCTCCAATTCATAAGAAGATATTCATCGTGAAGACCAAGACCTGATTGAAGCGATTTTATTGCCATTATTATTATTAGTGTTATCTTTATTTCTTTGATTCGCAATCATTCGAGTCATTGAATCATAACTTGAATGATTTAATATTGATTAAGTATTATTTTTAAAGTTTAATTAAAAACTGTAAAATTTTCAATTGATACCATTACGGAAAATAGTTAACGACTGATTTCAAAGAAATATACTTTCACGCATTGCACTTTTTAATAATTTACTGTACGATACATTCCATGAGTTGTACTCAAGTTTAAAACAAAAAGACCTTAACTATTAATGAAATGACTGAAGCAAAGAAGATGTCCAGTTT
>JAQFXV010000812.1:0-17640 GCA_034694065.1 Camisia spinifer
GTCTTATCACTAAGTTTTTTAACTTGAAATAACTTTTTTTCTACATAAGATAAGATTAATCTGTGAACACTGACTTTTAAAAGTATTATTTAGCTTTAAGTTCCAAAAAAGATTATCTTAATATCTCGAAGAATTAAAAAGATATGAAAGTTTAACCAAAGCCCTCTTTGGTTTTATTGAACACAAAGTCGAAAATGGTTATCCGTTTGAGGTACTTCACTGAAAGGGAAAGTCAATAGATCATCAAATAGTCTCTCGGAAAATCACAGTTTGGTCATATTTAGAGAGTTTTTTAGACAATGTGAGCAATGTTTTAATGAAAATAGTGTTTATTTTGAATAAATTTATAAAAAGTTTTATGTATAAATATATTGAAATCACATTTATCAATAAAATGTAATATAAAGTGCTAAGACTTTTGGTGCAACCCCTGTAGGTTTGCTCACCTGATTTGCGCGTCAAATACAGTCTAATGTCATACAGATTGGTGGTCATTTCATGAAGATTAAGGCGCAGAATGTTTGCATAGCTCTGGCCTCACACTTTTTGTAGGCATTTGAATTTTTTCTAATGTACGAAATTATTTGTCCAATTAAAGAAATGTTGAGTATCAAAACTTATTCATGAATTTGTCCCATGTATTTCATCAGTACTCTAAACCATGATGAAAGATAGAATGATCTAATATCTGGAATTTTTTTAAAATCATTTTTCTATAATTTTCCTATGATTCTGACATTTAAAAATACTGATATTATCTTTATTCATGATTAAGTTAATCCAATATTTGAAACTTGATTATAGATAATAAAAATGATGGGGTTTTCATGTTTATTCATTATTTTTAATTATAATATTTACGCTTCAATTAATACATTAGAGATATGACTCATGAGTCCTCCTTTATCAATTACATTTTTTAAATTAATTACGTTATACGCTCATTAAAATGAGAATAAAAATCTTGAATCAATATTTTTACTAAAGACTAGTCTAAGTTTCAATTCCTCACATTAGTTGCATTCATGGACAAAATCATCCTATTAATTAAGTTGTCCTATTTTCTGAATAGACCTTATTGTTCATTAGTTGAGAAAATTCAATTCATGCATAATAACTATAATGAAGAATCGTGTTATTCTTTTATGATATTGAAAATAAGTTTTGTTTCAAATGTTAATTAGAAACAAAAGCTTCGTTAGTGAATATTTTTGTTCGCATGACTTTTCCTTCATAATTAAGAGACTCAATGTCATGCCTATTACTTCAAATAAGCTCTAGACTAATAATGGCACACAAGTTAAATAATGTTATCGATCATCTGATCTAAGTATTAATGAGTTAACTATCATGAGTGGACTGCGTTTGCAAAAATAAACTATCACTTAATCAGAATTTGGTGAATAAATATCTTATAATCATCTATTTGTTTTAATTATATTTTTTTGCTATTTTATAATTAAAGGAGTTGTGTGTAGTTTTTGTTTTGCAATTAGTTTAAGTTACATCAAAGTCCATAAATTTATAAAAAGGATCATTTATAAAATATTTTTGGTAAATCGAAATATGAATCCAATTTCTAGATGGCTAGAAATAGAAACTGATGTTTTAATCTAATTGAAATTAATTTTTTACGCACGTGAGATTGCTTTTAAACAACAAAGGTACAGCCATTGCCAATGTTCACTGTTTTTGGCTCTTAAAGGTATTGAAGAGGAGATGTAAATATTTTTCGATTAAACTTTTTGTGAATAAGCAGTATTATGGTAAGCACATAGAACCTGAGAACCATGATCAAAAGTGAAATCGTTCTACAATTTATCTAGGTAATTCTGTCGTAATTCAGCAATAAAATTTCCTGAATAATTTGTGGAAACTCTAATAATGTTAAACTGAATTTTTCGTGATTGCGCTTTCAGTTACTATAAAATGCTCTGATATGAATTTATAAGATAATTTTAATGAGAATATGAGTTCTAAAGAACTTAATATTACCGAGCTTTGCATTTTTTGAGAGAATAACACAATCAATATTACAAGTGACCAATTTTTTGAAAAAGAATGTAAGCAAATTAGGGCTAATAACATAATCTTTAATAAAAACTTTCTACTTTAAAAAACAATTTAGATTTTAATATTCATCAATTCAAATTAAGAACTCGAGTGCTTGAACATGAGTGTGAAATTATTATTGTAAATAAAATATATTGATAAAATGTTTGCTTTGAGTAATTGAGGTCTTTATCTTATAAGTCATTTGAAAATCAATGCATAGACATCTAAAGTCTTCTACATTGATATCAGAATTTCTCATCTATTACACGTTTTATACATTATTAGATTATGACACGAACTCAATTTCATACATTTTATGCTAAAATTCTTTTTAAAAAATATTTCAAAAAGAGTATTTTTTACAAATGAATGAAGAAACTCATCATTCAAGGAGAAATTTTTTCAAATAATAAATAATATGTTATTATTTGAATACTGATAAAAGATTAAAGATATTGATATTGTATCTAAAAGTAAATTTGTGTATTTTCTGACATTATTTCTGATCATATATTAAAATATGACATTTGACATGTTTTGATAGCTGTCAAGATTTATTTTCACGATCAGAAAAGAGAAAACGTAGAACAGCTAAAATGCGAGTTCGAATATTTGATTAGCAAATGAAATAAAGTTAACTTTTCGATCAGTTTCAAACTAAAAGTCATGAATAATTCAATTTTTCGAAATTTTATTCTCATTCGTGAGGAAAGATCTCAGTTCATCATTTGTTTACAAAGCTTCATTATGTTAAATTTAAATAAACTCTCTTTTTAAAGTTAGTAATAGAGTTTTCATGTATTTATTATAGGATTTGTTGCAAATCTTAGTATTTTATTTATATTTTAATTTAATATAAATGGAAAATAGGAGGTTTCAAAATCTTAATCTTCTTATTTCAGTGATTCTATAATTCAATCTAAATCTCATAGTTTGCTTCAAAATCACGTCTAAACAGTGGAGATATTGACGAATAGCTGTTTTTGAAAGAAGAATTTTGTGTTTTTATTTAGGTTAAGCTCAAACTATTCTAAAGATTAATGAAATGTCATTCAGGTTTCAAAGTATTTCAAGGTGAAAATTCCCTGAAATTAAGATTAGTTATTTTGCAATAAATTCGATGAAATATTAATTCGAAACATTCTTCCAAAGAGAAGATTTTGCTTTTGAA
The DNA here is from genome assembly GCA_034694065.1 of Camisia spinifer. Taxonomy (NCBI): domain Eukaryota; kingdom Metazoa; phylum Arthropoda; class Arachnida; order Sarcoptiformes; family Camisiidae; genus Camisia; species Camisia spinifer. The sequence continues at coordinate 3,227 of JAQFXV010000812.1, forward strand.
ATCTAAGGCTAAGAAAAAATTTATCACTCGATGCTTCACAAGACTCAAATACCACTGATTTTATGATACAATAAAATAAAATTTTCCAACAAAGTTCGATTAAAATAAATTCAAAAAAATACCACAAAATTTAAAGTGATATTTGAAAACCTTTAGAAGGATTTTTTCTTATTGAATTTATTTGACATAACATGTTCTTTACGATATCAATATTGAATATTTTTCTAACACGTTAGGAAAAGAAAAGCTCTAATAGGCTTTTCATTCGTATTAATATATCGTTAGCATTTCTTAACTTTTTGTATTTATAATATAACCTTAATTTCCTTCACGCTGTGAGAAATTTTCGACTTTTTGTCACTCATGAATTCGATTTATATCTGCTCCAAAAGAATCCAAAGTAAAAACCAGCATGTGAGTTTATTATTAAATGCCCAGCAAAAGTACTTTAATTATCTTTTAAATATTGAAATTAGGTTAAGTTTATTGATTGGTAGTCACGTACGGATTTTCGCACATTTTGAGTGCTTTGAAAACAACCTTTTAACAAATATGATACTTGACCTAGTTTCTCATGAAAAGAAGAATTTCAATTTTCCTAAAACATCTTATATTGTAGGAACTCAAATATGGATCCAATTCAAATATCAACAAACTACCATTTTACATGCAATCAACAAACCCCAATTATAACGGTGTAATATAGATATAATTGTGAACTTTTTCAATGAACTAATGTTATTGAAACATTTCAGGCATGTTTACCAGACATTAATGATCAAGCAAAAAATTTATAGGTTAATTCATATATCTACATTTGAAGAAATTATTCTTGATATAAATATTTCTAGAGTAGAGAAATGAATTCACTTATGATTTTATGCTTATTCGTGAATGCTTAGAAAATGCCTAAAGTGTATTGAAGATTCTTAATACTGATATCCCCAGGCAAAACTTTAATCGAAGACAATGAATTGAGACGCCAAAAACAAGCATAAAATATCTAAAGAATATTGAAATCGACGCCTAGATAGCAAACACTTTTATATGCTTTTACTTGATCCGATTTTCTTATTGAAAAGAATGAGCTTTAACGTTAATATTTTTGAATTCAATATCATTTGAAAACTATTTTGATAATTTATTCAAGGCTAATACAGTATATGCAAATAAATAACATTTGAATTTGAATTCTTTATATTATGCATAGAGATTTGCATAATAGAGAATTGAACAGGAATAGAGAATGAAATGAATAGTTGATAATACTTTTATCAATAAATCTTAACTGATCTGTTTGAGCAAAATTAACTGCTGATATGTTTGCGACTAACTTGAAGCTTGAGGAAAATTTTCAGTTGGTCATTATATTCATTCTCTAATTTTAGGAGTTAGAATCTATATCAGCTTGTTATTTGCAGATACAAGATTGAAAATATCAGAACATTCAATTTAGAATAGAAAGTCATGAAATTCAAATTCGTCAATGTTTTAGAAATGGAATTATATATAAATTATAATTTCCTAAATTTTCGGCTATCTTTTGGCAAAGTATCAATTTGAAGATCTCAATGTTCGTGTAGAAATTGCATCTGGAATTCGGGCTGAATTTGCAGGTTCCAGATCCACACTAGAAATGATACTTTTATTATCAATGTTTAGCAATGGAAAGCTTGATACTATATGAATAACAATTTTTCAGAATAAAAATTTGAACCTTTAGAGGATTTGACAGTTTTTCTATTCTAAACATTTTTGAACAAAGCTATCCAAACAAAATATAAACTGAACATTAGATTTATTTTTCAAATATAACTTGATAAACAAGAAGTATTTTTGTGATTTAAACAGAAATTTTTGAGACATTACGTGACGATCTTTCTAAACTTGACTATTTTTATGATACATTACGTGACCACAATTGAAAGTACCAATTCATACAATGAAGTAAAATGGTTGTAAATGATTGCTTCATAAATATGAAAATTTTCGAAGTATTGTTCTTATCGAATAAATTTGTTCATTGCAATAAGTATAGAATAGAAATACTAAAAAAATTGTGTTCAAATCCGGTAACACATATCAATCCATTCCCGCAAAAAGTTTACTATAAAATTTGGAGTAAACATTCAATAAATCCTTTAACTGCTTTTTAGACCTTAAGAAGTTTATCAACAACTCATTAGTAATAAGAGTAACTATGAGTTGAATAGATATTAAAATGTGTTGTAAATAATTTTCACTGAATGAGTATAAAAGAAAATTCATTCAATTAGAGGCTGAACTCTGTGTTACTTCAACTCATTTTTGATATTTATTCAACTCATGGTAACTTTAATTACTGATGAGTTATGAATAAACTTCTAAAGGGCTGAAAAGCTGTTTAAGGATTTATTGAATTTTACTCAAAATTTTTTAAACGAGTAAACTTTTTGCGGGAATTGATTGATATATAAGAATGATACTTTTTTAATACAAAATAAACAAAATTTGAGTCTTATATCAATATATATATGGATCGGTTGATACAGTAGATCATTCCTTTGTAGCCTGAGCAGGAAATTAACTAGCAAAGAAGAATTTCAAAAGTTTATAGACTTGACTACAAGGCACTTCTTGGATTTAAACCCTGAAGGCATATAATTTTCAATGATTCAGTATTGATAGTTATTTGTTTCGTTACATTTGAGAGATCCAAACAAAAGCAGAAATAGATTTCCTATTTATAAAAATAAGGAGTTTGATATTTTATACTTTCCGCTCAAAAATAAAGATATATTCAACGAATGATTTCAACGAAAATATTTTGAACATAAAATGATGACATCTCGTTTTTTGAGTAAAAATATAATAGGTGAAAAAATTGCAAGGAAAAAATTTGAGCTTTTTTAAGCTAAGAATTAAAATTGATTTGAAAATTCGGGAAAATATTTTTGTATGGGAAATATCCTTTCAAAAATTCAATGCGTGTTGAGAAAATCTAGATCTAGCCATCTTTTGAGCATCGGACCTTGGCAAAGAGTGTATTCATTTCAAAATAATATAAAAATATAATTGTAATATGTTTTTAAATGAAATTTGATTGTATCTTCAGACAATTTCCAGAGAATTTCACAGCCTTCTAATGTTTGGCATTGAATATTGTTCACTATTTTTTAGACATATTCTTCGAGAAATTGGTTGTTTCAACAAAAAGCAGCAGGCAATGATTTGATCAAAAAAATCATTCAGTATTTTACCCAACAGAACAGTTCGGTATAGGAAAAAATGACTTTGTTTGCAATGAGATAAAATCTCTATTTAACTGACTTAACTGAAGCTAAAGTTATTTTCCAATTTAGAGAGTTACTCAACTCTAAATAAATTAATCACAAACTAAAATGAATCGTGCCATCTATTACTCTATCATTCTATCAGTTGAACTTTTTCCATCAAGAATAGAATGATAAAAACTTTTAGCTTTCTTTATAATAGTAGTCCAGAATCCTATGCCCTCCTATGCTCTCAATCGAAATCAGGTTCAAAACTAAAAAAAATGAACAATAAGAAGTAAAATACGCTGAAATCTATACTATTGATTATCAATAAAATATAAAACTGCACATCATTGAAATTTCAAAAAAAGAAAGCATTTACATTTTGGTTCTAAAGCTAGCGTTTCATTACTGAATGATAATAGCTTTCTAACAGAGTGAATATTTCGGTACACTATGTATTGGATTAAAATCTATATTTTTAAACAAATGTTTTTGTTCATTGTTTTTGGGTCATTAATTAAGAATAATTAGATAGGTTTTGCTCAATCCAAGCATAATTTAACTATCCATTTATACAGCTTAGAACTTAGTTTTGCAAAATTGTCCACATCCTGAAGGCATAAGACCAGACCCACACACACACACAGTTTACATTTTATAGGTTGTATTTTATCTATATTTTATGTTTATTTCTTATGATACGATGAAATTAAATCTATAATTTTTTCAAAATTTATTTTTGCTCGATATTTTCTCAACGATTTTTGCATTTTTCATTTTCATAATGATGATTGAAATCTAATAAACATTTACAGCAACAAAATGTTGTTATTAGGAAAGCAATTGATTAATACATTAGTTCATGCACTAAGAGAGCAATAAATAGCAGAGTCTATTGATTTTGTTGTTTTTATTAAAATTATATCTTTTGCTACTTGTTTTCAACTGAATACAGTATTTCGAAATATATACATGAGAACAAACAAACAAAATAAATAAACTTATCCCATAAATAAAGCACAGATAAAAATGTTTATTAATGGCTGGTATATAAAGGCATTAATTCATCATAAAGTTAATTAGGTTTCAAAAAGTTTTGAGAAATAATTTGAGCTTAAAAGAAACAAATTGACAGAATGATTAACAGAATTTTCATACTAATTGCAATGCTGTCAACCATCCGTTCAATTAAAAGTGATGCAGAAGAAGAAATAAAAGTTATCAGATATACAATGCCTCTATGGATGAGACTCAGAGCCACTCATTTAATACAAAACGGATTCATTAATCAAATGGATTTAAGTAAAATCGCCGCTAATTTAACGTCAGATTTCAATACTAATTACGGTTCAGAATGGTTTTGCATCATTGGTCCGATTGGTTATGTCGCACATTTCAACTATGATAGAAACACATTATTGTGGATCTCAATCAATGAAATCGAAATTATTTTATATAAACCTATGCAGGTATTGAGAAATAATAATATGATTATTTTTGTATAAACATATTGAGAGCATGTAATTATTTTCTAGTCTATAAATTATTGATAGGCCGATGACTTATCTGTAATCAAAAGCGCGAGAATCGGTCAATATAAGAGCCATTACATTCATTCAGCTGTTCGTACAGACATTGAGAATACGATAAAGGGTTTAGCGAGAAATGCATCGCTCAGATTATCTTCTTATGAACAGATCCAAAGTAAATTGAGAGAAGATTTAGAGTCAAGACTTGGTGGCTCTTGGCTTATAATTGTGACTTCAGCTGCTCCTAATTATGATTCTGATTGGGACACACATTTCGATATTGATATGGCGATGGAGTTTGATTGGGGAAGTCTTAGGTTTTTTGTTTATCAAAAGAAAGACGATTAAAATTTCAGTTATTCTTATTTTTAGTTTCTTTGAAAAACTGAAATTTAGAATTTATTTTATCTTAAAGTATTTCAACTTATTTCTGGATTATATAACTTGACATTTATTGCTAAAAATAAATTAAATTTAGGTAATAATGCCTTTAAGTAATGTTTTCTCATCTTTGCTGTTAGTTTTGTTCTTAAATGAAAGTATGACTACTGATAAGGAATGTTAAACTTTAAGCTCAACAGAAGCTTACACTCAAACTGTATAATTTGCTACTTAAAAACAGAAAGTTTCAATGAAACTTAAGAATATTTATAGGAAAATAGATAGTGAATGGAAATAGGATTGAGTAGTTATCGATTTAGGACTAACTGAGCTCATGTGTGCCATTACAAGAGATCAAAGAAATGGCAAGAACTGGATATAATTAGATTCACGTGTATTTTCAAGCAAATGTTTTTAGGCATTAGATTACGAAAAGCAAAAGCTATGGAAATGAGATAATGAAATGACAATAACTTATAGCTTCTTACTCGTTAGAAAAACTTACTGTCTTTTAAATTTCAATTTAAAAATATTTTCAGTTATTCAGTCTCTGATTTTCCAAATTCAAAGTTTTTTCGATTTCAGAAATAAAATAAATTTTCTTATTGAATAAATTTCATACACATATAAATCAAACTTTTCTAACTTTCAAACTTTCATAAAAAAAAATTTCTATGGTAATATTTATCCTATTATCACATCAAAGTGTTGTCACATGATGAATGAGTTGAACGCATAGTCGAACAGATGATAAAAACACGATAAAAACTTATGGAGAAATAAGTGTATAAAAAGTTGTAAGAAATAAAAATAAAATTGAATTTTTGAAAAATTTGAAGTCAGCCTCACGTGTAGTGACATTATTCATATACGAAAAAGCAAATAAAATATCATGATTAATATGTTTTTGCTGAGCGTTATCTCAATAATATTTCTATCAACATGTTATTCAGTGAATTGCGATGATATAAATGTTCTCAAGAATACAATGCCTGACTATATGAAAAATAGAGCTATAAATTTGGTTCAAAATGGTTTTATTAACCAAATGAATTTGAATCAGATTTCAATTAATATTACCACAGATTTCAATAATAATTATGGCGTCGAATGGTTCAACATTATCGGGCCCACAGGTTTTGTGGCACATCTTAACGCAGCTCCAAATACACTTTTATGGCTTCAATTCAATGAATTAGAAATTATTTTATATAAACCAATACAGGTATAAAAAAGCTTTTACTAAACTTTTGAATCAATCTCAAAATTGATAAAAAATAAACTGATAAAATTTTCAATAGGCTGACGATATTTCTATAATAAAAAGTGCAATAATTGGGCTATACAAAGGACAATATATACACACAACTGTTAATCAGACCACGCAAAATTTTATCAGAGACCAGGCCAGAAATGTCACTCAAACAGCCAATAGTTATAAAGTAATAGAGGATAACCTTAGGATCATTTTGGAGAATAAACTCGGTGGCTATTGGCTTGTAATCGTCACCTCAGCGGCTCCTCATTATGAATCCGATTGGAGCTCAAAATTTGGTATTAACTTTGCGATGGAATTTGATTTGGGAAATCTTAGATTTTTTACCTATCAGAGAAACTCTTAAAAAATATATTTATATGAAGAGAAGAATAAATTTTCTATGTATTTAATTTTTCTAAAAATGAAATATTAATAGATAATAAAGAGGATATCGTATTGTTTCACATCCTTATCGTGTGAATAAATCCATAATTTTGTTTTGAGATAATAACTAACTTTAATTGTAAAAAAACTTATGTTCAAAAACAAAAGAGTTTATTAGAAGACCTTTAAGTCTACAAATAAATCATACATTCATTTTTAGGAAACTCATTATTCAGATAAAAGTTAATAAAAATTAATAAAAATGTTAATTATTTTCTCAACTATTCTTTTATTAATGAAATTCAATGTTATTGAATGTGAGTTTAAAATAATTAGGAATGATATGCCTTTGGATATGGAAACTCAGGCAATTGGGTTAGTGATAGATGAACTCAAACACAATCGATCACTTGATTCAATTGCGCTTAAATTAACTCAAGATTATAATCAACTCTATGGCACGGAATGGAACTGTTTCATGGGTATGACTGCGGTCGGATCTCACTTTGATACGCAACCAAAAACATTATTGTGGTTTAATTACAATGGAACAAATGTTATTTTATTTAAGAATAAAAACAGTAACAATATGGTAAGAAAATAACTGTAAAAAAAATAATTTAGGTCAAGAAGAGTTGTAAAGTTTTAGTAAGTTAATAAGTAAGGTAAGTTACCATATGGGCTAACATTTAACCATGCAATTGATCAGAATAGTAATAATGGTACATAAATTGTCCATATTGTTCACCACTGTCCACCATATTGTCCACTTTTCTATGAAATCGCTTGTTTCTATCAAAAACATTTATTTTATTCATTGAATCGAATCAATAAAATTAATAAGTATTTGAATATTAATTTCCTATTGAATTCACTGAATCATAAGCTTAGGATAAATTTCTGTAAATATTTATTATTAGCAAAATAAGTGTAATGAAATTTGATTTACAGATTTAATGAATATTAGTATTCAGTTAATGTGCATTGTTATACGTAAGTTCCTTTTGGGAAGTAAAGTATGAAAAGCTCTCCCATATCAAATGCATGTAAAAATATTATCATCAAGAGTATATTCTTTCCAACCAATTAATTTTGGATGTGCGTAACTCATTATTTAAGACATCAAATAATAAGTATAAATAATGAAAACATCTTAATCACGGAAAATAGACAAAACGTTAAGGGGAATCTGAAGGAAATAACGACTTTGTACATATCTTACTTAATATATATTCTTAATTAATTCTCGAGTAACTCGTTAGCGATTTGGATACAATAGGATGACTTCCACAAAATATAGCTAAAAAATTTTAGGGACTTCTTATAAACAGTTTTACAAACAAAAATTATATTGATATAATTTTTTGACATGCATATACTTTGCATACATATTGATAGTGAATGATTGGAAACTTAGAGATGGGAAGAGAGTCCTGCTATTTTACCCAACTTTTTACTTAAGTTGCCTGATAAATTACCTCATTACCTTATCGTAACTTCTCCACAGCCCTAAAGTCCAGTCAATTTAGATATGCAAAGGCTTTCTATTTATTGTCTAAATACTTGAACAGTATATTATACTTTCAAATTTTTCATATATCTTCAGATTAAAGAAGTTGAAGCGGTTAAGAGTGCGAGAAATGGTAAAATTATTGAATTATTCATTAACGCTACAAATGAGATAAAGACTGGTGTCTTCAACTTGACTAAAGAGGCAATTATGAAAGAAGATGACTTCGGAGAAATTCAATCATATCTGAAACAACATTTAGGTTCGGAATTAGGTGGCGCTTGGCTGACAACCATTAGTACTAAAAGTGATTTTTCAACTAATTGGGACATCAATTTCAAAATAGACTCAGCGCTTGAGTTTGAATTAGGACAAGTCAGATTTCAATTCTTTCATCAAAAAAATAAATGAATTTTTGTTCGACATTTTACTGAAAAATTGATGTTATAGATTATGTAATAATGAATAAATTGATTTGAAATTTTATTTATGATAAGTTTTTTCTTAATCAGTCTGCGCACTAACCATATGTTCTTATAGGTAAGAATTTAATTAAATTCGTAAACTTTTTTTTCTGGAAATGAAATTATTTTTTTTTATTCAAGGGAAGATTCTTTTCAATATCAATAGTCTTTTAAGTGAAATTGAGTTAACGACAGATAGAAATTGCATCAGAAGTTTCGAGTATTAAAAGTTAATTAACTTTTTCTTCATTAAATTAGTTTTTAATCGCAATTTCTAATACTTCTGATAGTAATTAATGAATATGCTCGACATGAATAGGAATATTTAAAAATAAAGTTTATTACACTCTCAACTTTCAGTAATTTTATACTAAATTTATTTCTTCTTCTAATTCTGAACTTTTTAATTAAAATTCAAAATACAGTCTGACATCGATTATTGGAACTCGCCGGTGCTTCAGAAACTGATTGCTATAATCGAAGTTTGCCATAATCCGAGTATGGCATTGAACGATTCTATTCTTCAATTTGATTTTTGATAATAATTAGTGATGTACCCATACAGTTCTAATTATACATGAACTCTTCTTTGAACATAGTATGTAGTACATACTATGTACTCGACCAAAAGGGGTTGGGCATCAAGTAAGTGCAAAAAAATGCATTGGTTGCATAGGAAATTGCAAACTCAAAGAGAGGGTAGGGGTCTGAAATCCACCACTGAATAGTATAGTAATATGTACATGAGACCTCTGCATTAGCAAGGTTTTATTTTATGAAGGTTAACATCAGTGTGGGCGAATGATGGAGTATATCTATGTTAATGAAAATGGCACAGTTTTTAATATGTTTCACCCAATAAGCTATTTTTTCTGAAATTTATTTCTTGTGATTCTTTTGAAGCGTCAATTGAATAATTTGTGAAGCTTCAAAAGAATTACAAGAAATAAATTTCAGAAAAATAGCTTATTTTGGCCGAAAATTGGGTCAAAACATATTAAAAACAATGCCATTTTCATTAAAATAGATATACTCCATCATTCGCCCACACTGGTTAACATCCAAGATTTCTGGGTCAAGGTCAATAACTTGTATTTAAACTCCGTACCTTTCGAAAATTTCCAAAAATTCGCCTGAATTACTTAAAATGCAGAGAGAATAGTATTATTCAAAAAGTAAAATTTCTTTCACATTCACTTTTATATTTTATTATCCATATTTCCTGAAGAGGATTTTCGAAAGAACCAAAACTTAATTAATTTCTAAGAGTTGAGTTTAACTTGTATTACACTTTGAATGAATATTTAAACATTAATTTTATTTTTGCAGAAATTTTCATTAAACTCTTCAAACTCACTCATGGATTAAGAATTATACTTTTCAACATTGAAGACGGTAATGATCTTATACAACATAACCATTGCATATTAGTATTGGCTTAGAGTCGAAGTTTTTTGAAAGCAGATTAAATAAAATCCCAAAAATGCTTCTATTTTATCAAATATATTTCATACTCAAAAGCCAAATATGTATTTCGTTTAACTCCATCTCTAAGAATATTCTCTAAAGACGTTTAGAAAAGTTTATTTCAAATAAATAAAAAATACAGTACTTTTCCATAAAAAAGTTGACCAAAAAATATCGCTGAGATCTTAACAGATAGTTTATTTCTCTTTATTAATCTTTTAAAAGCTAAGACATATGTCAGGCTTTCAATTTAAGCCTCATAAATGGTTATTCACATAAAAGCGATTCGTTTCTAAGTCTCGTATCAATGTTACATTGATATAATGAGAAGAAATTAATCTTTCATTAAGAAAACGTTCGGTAATAACTGTCACATAATGATGAAGAAGTATATATTGAAACTCAAACACAAACTGAAGGCGAAAAATCAAATTCAATCATTTTTGGCATTATTTATGAGCTCATTCTTTGCTAAATAATAATGATAATTGCATTTGAGATGCGAATAGACTTTGGAAAGGAAAAATTGAGGAAATTAACTTTATCTTTTATGGCGAAATGAGTTAGCTTTAAGTTCATCGAAGTATATCTGAAAAGTGAGATGTTTTGTGAAGAGAACTTTAAAGTATTACAAGTAATAGAGAAAAACCAATAGCTTTCAAAAACGGAAATGATTCACTTCATTATGCATGAAGTAATACTACTTTAAAATCATATAATAGCTGATTAGCTTAATGGGTGGCTCTTTTATATTCTCTAAACTTTGTTCATTGTATGCAAAAAATGAAATTTATTCTATTTCTAGGATTTTTGATTCCATTGAATATATTCATTAAAATATAAGATTAGGTTTTATTGGTTTAACGTTAACTCATTTACTCTTTGAAACGTTATTGGAAAACATAATTATGAGTCTATAATCTTAAAAAGAAAAGAAATTATTCTTGAAACTACTGTTGATTAGAAGGATCAAAATAGTGTAAGAACTCTTAAAAATTGTGAAGTAATCATCAAATTGGAACTGAAGGAATCAAATAATAAAGAAATATCAATAATTCGTGTTTTGTGATTGCAATCTTTTCAATCAAATTTAATTGCGATTAATGCTATTCAAAGTATTCATTGATCTTTATGAAAATTTAATTACCGATAAGGATTTTAGGTCGAATACTGTCCAAAAGCTCACTCAAAGTTATGATTAAAACACTAATTCAATAAAGGAAGACTGATTATTGGTAACCAAATATAATCCAAACTCCTGCTTTTGATAAATGGAAAATATTTCAGGAATTTGAGTAAAAATATCGCAGATTGTGAGGTTTTTTCCTTTTTATTAAATTTTTTGAAGGAAAAAAAGAAAAAATTCATGAAACCAATATTAGTTTTTGTTCTTATTGATTTTTTCAATAAAGTTGAACTTATTGAAAACATAAATTCAAACAGTATTTTCCATAAATTCAATGTAACCATTTTCATGAATGCGTGGGTTCATGATTCAATTTAAATTAACTAAATTATGATAAAAATTATGGTATTCTTCGAAAAATTTCTGAAATATACGCAAAAGCTTTCAACGATAGAGTCTTAAAAATGCAATAATTCATAAAGAAGACATGAGAGTGTTTTTCGCGTTTATGAAATAATATATTCATTTTTGAAAAATTTCTAGCAATAGGACATTAAAACTTATATAAGTTTTATCATACATGTTATGAATACAATGCAATGTAGTTAAACTCAGAATGAGAGAAATTGTGATTCCCCTTAACTTTTTACTATAGAATAGAAAATTTCTTTGATTTAAATAAGTTTAAAGTTGTTTGAAATGATAAACTTTTTTCAATGGAAGCCCGGGGTACTTGATTTGAGAAGGCAAACCTCCCGAATATATCTGGAACCCCTATCGCATCCGCAATTTTTTGATTTCAAAAAGACCAAGAAAATCTACCTTGGCAATGTCTTTCATCGAACTACATTTGACCCTTCGGGTGAACTACAAGATCGGTAGACACACTCAATTATAGTCAATAGTGCATAAGATTGAATAAAAAAGATTAATTTAAATTTCTTCATTAAGAATGCTCAATATAAAATCAAGTTTTTCGTAAAGTAAAATAAATCGAAAAACTATGGTTATTAAAAAACTCATTAATGTATTCAAACATTCTCTTCTTACTTTTGGTTAAATTGTCAAATAGTCATATAATGAATTTAATTATATAATAGAATTTGATACAAATATTTAATGTTTCAATTTGAATATAGTAATTAAACTAATTTAATTCTTTATAACTTAACTTAAGTTGACTCAAAGAAGATAATTTAATTTTAAATTTAAAACATTTAATCAGAAATAACAATTTATTAACAATGACTTTGTAAATTAGATATCCTTCGGAAGAACACAATTAAATAAGAATATATTATCACATTGTATAATTTCTATGGAATCGAACCAAAATAATTAATTCAATTTGAAAATCTGACAATAATTCATTAAAATACAATACTAGTAATAAAGTATTTTCTCGAATAATTCTATGCAATTCCTATGTTTAATATGTATCTATAAATTAAATTATATCTTTCATAAGTGAAACAGTTCTATATTAGAGTCGAATTTCCCAAGAGTACAAACTCTCCAATCAGGCAACATGTCTAAAAATCTTTATTCCAACAATAACTCTCCTCATAATTCCTAAACCTCATTGAATTCCAAAGTTGTTATTCTATTAACTATGAACTATTTAAGAATCTCCCAACTCTTCTTCACAACAGTGTGGTTTTTATCATAGTATTTATACTGAAAAATCATTTCCAAAGGTCAAACATTCTGAAGAAACGCTATTGGTCAGTATTCTATAACTTAAATAAATAATTTGAAACACAAGTCAAAAGTGCTTAACACAGTAATGACTTGAGGTACAATAAAGATACTATTAATTTTAAAATACAACTATCTTCAGACTCTATTTCGAAGCTCATTATCTTCGGTCCATTACTTAGCTTTTTATTTAACAGTCAGTTATATTATTTTCTATTTTTGATGTGATTTTGTTCATAGATTTTGGAGATTTTTAAAAAAAAACGTGATACTGAATTCTGTAATTAAAATCGATTTATTAGGTATTTTCAATTGGAATTATTAGTTATTCTGCTTGAGTTCAATAGTAATTCGGTGCATAGAATAGAAAATTAGCATTAATTATGTTGTAATGTTCACGTCCTGCTTATTTGAATATTGAAACTGAGTTTGTGATGCATTCTAATTGATTCATTAATGACTACAATGATAATGGTCTCGAATAAATGAGTTTACTTTAAATATCAGATAGTTCATTAAAACTGTAATAAACTTGTCATGAAATATATACATAACTTGAACGAAATTTGAATTTACAAAAAATTCCATAAAATTAACTCTATGTTTATTTCTTCATATTATATTTTTGTATTTAATGAAGAGCATAATAGTACCCTTATGTGGAATTCAGATTAATTTTAGATCTTTCGCATTTAAGCCAGGGCTTGAGCTAGGGTTGCCACCTATTTTGAATGACCCATCTTGAGACAAAATATTAAAAGGGGGTGACTCTATATAAATTTTTAGAAAATTCTATTAAAAAAATTGAAGTTAAATCAAAAATTGTGATTAATAATCTGTTTCCAGTCGCCATTATGCATTAATTATTTTCTCGAATTAAAAAAGCACATTAAATATGAACATCTTCAATTTTAAATATGAAATTTGAACAATTGAATAAAACTATATTTTGAATATTTATTCAGTAATAATAGAACACTTGTTCTCAAAAAGCTCTAATCAAAAGTATTTTCTCTAGAAAAAAAGGAAATCTTGAGATTTTGTATTCAAGATGAACACCTTATCTTGAGTCAAAAGAATTGCTTTAGAGGTGGCAACCCTAGCTTGAGCTTAGAGCTCATTTGATGGTAAAATATCATGAAACATTCCTTTTACAATTTTTATTCATCAAGTAATTTTGTGGACTTTGAAGTTCTATTGTGCAGACGATGCTACATTATCTAATCAAACTAACCTGAATATTTATATAATTGATATTATTAGTTTGATGAGCAGAGGTCTAAAATTTATTCTTATTTTTTCACTGAAAAAATTAAAATTTGTGTTTCTCTAAACAGTAA
>JAQFXV010000813.1:0-17628 GCA_034694065.1 Camisia spinifer
AATATTCAGAAAAAATATCAAACAAAATAATTAATATTCAGAAAGAATAATTTTGAGCTAATTTAAACCGTTCTAATTATCTAATGTCACGCAAAGTACTAAAAAAATCAGAAACTATCGTTAGCAGACTTGGAGTTATGATTGAATAGTGGAGTATTATGTGGTCAAATGTACTCAAATCAGCAAACAATATCAAATAATTTTTAATTACTTCATATATCCAGCTTAAGACTTCTTTAAATTAGTTGACATGAACTCTGATCCTCTTTGAATTTAGTTAAGTTACTCAAATTTCTTGAAATTTAATATTTATAATATATCTATATTTATTATACAATTTTAATATTTTCAATGATACTTATGATGTAAATAAATAAATTCTAGAATACCAAAAATAGAAGAAGTCAGTGAATTTCATGATCATATCTAAATGCATTCCTTCTCAATTTAATAGAAATTTTCAAAAATAACTATTTTTTTATTAATGATTCGAAAATCAAAACTATATATCAGAGACTTTTTTGAAAGATATAGAGAAAACTCTGAAAGGAAATAAACTTATAACTAAATAAATTATTAAGAATATTGAGCTAAAATGCAGGGAAAAGATGCCTATAATCTATAAATCAAATAAATTGTAGTTCTCTTCGCTTCTTAAATAAGGCGAAAAAGATAGTGTTTAGGATATCATTAGATGTCATAATAAGTAAATGGATTTCTATAACAAAGTTAGTAATATCCGAAACACTAACTCTTTTCCATCAACTCAATTGATTAAATTATATGAATAATACTGAATCACTGATTGAGCGATTCATCCGAGTGTTAATCAAATAAAATTTAATGAAATATTTAATCTCATGATAAGGAAGAAAATATGAAAGAGAAGCGAATGCAGAGCTTTCTCATTAAAATTATCGTTAAATTTAAAGCATTTGTTTGGTTAGAAAAAGACCATCAGATACTAGGAATTCCTTTTAGTATTAATAACAGAGGCTTTAGAAAAATAATGCTTTATCTAGTCTTTTACCAAATTAAGTTAGACTATTGGATGACTACTCCCTTTAATTCATTTTGACAAAACTTAATGAGGTTTTATTATTTGGATACTATTTTTCCAGTCGAGTGCACGCTTTGAATTAAAAGTACTCCACCTTTAAATTAAGGATTGAGAGCAAAAAAAGTATAGAAATGTTACTATTGTTATGAATATCTAGTTTTGATGTTTAAATCACATTTTTCTGATTTTTATAATTAACTCATTTTATTGTTATTCCAATTAATTTCGAATAATTATAATTAGAAACGAAATGTTAGATTCATGAGTTCAAGAATAAGCAGAGCTGGAGTACTATTCAGTTTCACTAATGTTTGACTTTGAATATGATCAAGATATCAATCGAAATTATTGTACTGTATAGAAAATTATTATTAATTCCATTAAGACTTATTTTTATGAAAGCATTCAAATTTTCTGAGATTTACGATTAATTTATTAATCAAAACATATACAGTACTAACATATTCTACATAATAAAAGTTCACAAATTTCGTGCAAAAGTTAACTAATTATTGCATTCGAAGTGAATTAATAATTTTTTTTATAAAAAGTGAAGTTCGCTTCTAATTAATGATCTAATGCATCAAATATATAGGTCGAAACTGGAAGTAAGAGTTGCTGTTTTTATGTTAAGCTAAATAAATAGCATTGAATGAGATCTTATATTCTTTAGAAAAAGGCTAAATAAACTCTTTTGTAATTTAAGGTAACTTAAGTTTGAGAATAAGATTTCAGTATGTATTGTGGCCAACAATGCATCAAAAGTTTGCTTATTATCAAAGTTTATATTGAAAATCTTTTTACAAAACAAATTCTTTCCAATAACTTACACAATGTGTCATTCAGTAAAGTTTATTAAATTTATACCACAAGTCAATGCTTTTTATATTCAATATTTATATTGATAAATGATAAGATGCTCAGCAGTATCTCATTTTTATGATTAAAAACATGTTCTTTAAGTGAAAATATATTTCTTTCAAAAAATTTTGAATCAATATATTCTTGATTTCATTTTTAATCGCATTATAAGAAGCTTTGAGAAACGGTTCGAGTAATTTATGAATTAAATTACATAAATCAGATAAAATTACTCTTATAAATAAAGGTATTATTATTGATATGTTATGCAATTTCACTTAAAAATGTTTTTTTTTGAAAAAAGAATCAAATTTATATAGTTTTAAATTTTAATTGGATTTAAGGCTTAAAAATTTTGTAAAACTCATTCGTTATTTACTAATAATGTTAATAAAAAATGTCTTAAGCATACCATTTGAGCGCAAGAAATAGGATCTAAATATAGTGATGTATTCAAAACTTCAAGTAAAAGAAAGTACTAAGTCTTACCTTCAGTATAAAAAATATTATCGCCATTAATAAGTTGTATCGATTGTAAGTCTTTATGTTTTGTCACAAGATTTATTTGACTACTTTTATTGAATTTATGAATTATAGCTGAAGTACATTCAAATTTATTTCTTTTATTGAGCCAATGACTGGGAAATTGTATATTAATTGATGCAGTGCTCAAATTGTTTTCATATTTAGTATAATACATGCGCTGATGATAATTAGTGTTTGATGTGATTGAGTTGCCATTCACTGAAACAGAGAGTTTGGCTGCAGGTAATGATAGCGGTGAAGTACAGGTTAGGTTTACCAATTCGTTCATTCTATACTGAGACTTCTTTCCAACTATTATTGGATTCGGATCTTTAGGTATAACTGTTATAATTACAATAATAATAAATTATTCAAATAACTTATGCATTATAGGAAAAAGCGAATACATATGTAAATTATAAATATAGATTAATATGGTTTGAGAGCATTACTAACTGTAACATTACTTATTTGATGTTCAGATGGAATTCAACATTATATTTTACTAATATTTTTGAGAATTAATATAATTTAAAGCTTTAGAAATACTGTATCTATAAATATAAGATTCACATAAATTAAAATAAAATTTTAATATTTTAAAGCTCAGAATTAATTTTGTTAACGAATATATGACTTTTGAAAATATTCTAATCTGAACTTATTTGAAAGTTACACAAATTTAAAAATACGAATGAATCTAATCATTATTGATAACAGAAGACGAGATAGAGAACTGTAGATTAAATAAGTTATTATAACCAGTATTAATGGCTAAGTCTTATTTTTAGAAAGAGTATTAATGGATTAAAAAGCTTCTCAAAACGACGAGATATACCTGTATAAGAGAAACTTGTAATACGTTCAGATATACTTTAGTATAAGAGAAACTCAAAGCTGAGAAACTTAGGAAAGAAGTTCTCCCAATCATTTATTCACGAGATCAATAGTAGATTCCTTTAAATAATGACATGTGAAAAATACACGTTTGATATTGACTTCTGATACTTCAGGTGAAGAAAATCAAGAAATCTATACAACAAAACAATTATAACAAGATCTTAGATAAAAATCAGTTACCATAAGAAGAAAAATTGTTTTCGAAAATGTTTCAATACAAACAAATATTTACTCAACAATTGTAATATTATTATTATAATGGTTTGGATACTAAACATTACATTTATGTAATATTATGATTGAAGAGTAGAGCACATCATTATTCAATGTAAAGTCAGTCAAACTACAAAGGAATCCCTCGAGAAACTAGAAAAGAGAATCGAGTGAATACTGCAGTAGTTGTTTATTACAGACGACTTATGGTATTATTCATACATCAATTTTTATCCTACAAATGCTTATATTCTTTACAATAGACCTCTATTCTAATATTTTTACTCGAATTTTCAGAATTTTTTACCAAATATTATCGATAAAAATAATGAGTTTAAACTCAAAATCGATTTTTTCATGAAATTTTAACGATAATCTTTCTCATGAAAAATGTAGTTTTCCTTTACTTTAATGTGATTTAAAAAAAGGAAACTAATTTGAATGAAGAATTTTTTCTAATGGTATATGTTCTATAAAACGAAAATTATCTGTAAAAATAAGTTATATATAAAATTGATTTTCTAGAAAGAAAAATTGCGAAGTTTCAGAACAAGAGAGAGTTTTGTGAGTCTTCACAAACTTGTGTTTCATAAAAATAGTAAAAATGATATCGTTTTGTTAGCTCAAGGGTTTGAACCGATACTGTCTGGCGGCCTATTTATGACACAAACATAAGGTATCGGATGAACTTTTAAGACTAAAAGCCATACAATAATTCTGAATATCGGTTCGTTTATGAATGCGAGTAATAATTTGAATAAAAGTTCATTGAATCCAAAGTTAGATGTTATTGTTTATGTGCATTCACAAAATTCTATAGCTTTTGAAATTTTCTAATCTAATGATAAGTTCTATATTCCTCTGATTTACTGTTTAAAACTTTTAAAGAATTTAAGATTTCATAACAGGTTATGCATAAGTTAAGTGAACACTTAGTAATTTACACCATAAGTATTTATAACATTAAGTGAAAAAGTGAACCTTTTTAGATAAAAGGAAAATATCTTTTAGACATTATAATTATGTTGATTACAAGAGAGTGTTTTAGTTTATTTTAATAATTGTTATCAAAGCCCAGATGAGCGCAAAGTGTATTTTATTCACTAATTATAAAACTTGAATACTAAACAAACCAAGTTTTATAAAACCTGAGTTTAGAATCGGTTGAACTCATTAAGCGAATAAATTCTAGCTTTAATGCCTTCAATCTATATATAATACTTATTTTAATTGGTGTAAACTTTGTAGAAGATTATTGATTAACCTGAAAAATTGTGTATTTTCAATATATCTAATTAATTAAAGTTATTCATTTAAAATGATTAAATAGAGATCATTTCAAATGATCTAAAAGTCATTTTATTTTGTTTTTTCATCTGTTTATATAGTTTTCAAGTTTTATGAACTCAAGGGATATGAAACACGATAAAACTCAGAATTTCAATGAATCGTATTTTCAATATCTGAAAAAGAAATTAATTTTCATGAAGTGAGGCTCAAGTGGCAGTTTGAATGTTCAAAACTATTTCAGCTTAAAATCATTTGATTTTCATGTTACTTAATATTGATGTTAAAAGATATTTATGATAGCTTTTAATTCAAATCACTTCAAAAATTTGATAACTCTGGGATCAAAGAAATTATTGGAGTTTCTTATGTAGTCGAAAGATTACAAGAACTCTAATGAAAAGCTTTTTAACATAATATATTTTTATTACTCAAGTTATTACATTCAAACAAATCAAATTTTAGTCTCGAAGTTATTTTTCATTACCGGAGATTTATATGAAAAACTCAAAAGATTATCGACTTTTTATATGAAAATATTTGTCTCCATTAAAACAAAACTATAGAACTCGGGCCAGAATTTGACAGAAACACTATTGATATTTTCATTCATTTCATCATAATCTCCAGATTTCATCATATTTTCTCTAATCCCAAAACTTAGTTCTAAACATATATTTATACTAAACGTATAAAACTTATTACTATTAAAAGCACACAAAAGCCATTAAAACTGAGAGAAATAAAAAAGAAAGTATAATAGTATGCATAGAAAACAGTATATAATTATACAACAAAGTTTTCAATTCCTATGAGAAATAATATAAGAATAAGTTATTATAGGCTTAAAACTTTGATAACATTGAGAGAAGTGATTAAACTTATTGTCTTGAATAGAGTAGAAATATATTCACTTGTTATCAATTTAAGAATAAATTTTGGTTTAGATTTTTTTTTTGCTTTATAATAATTGATTTTTTCATGTTTTAATCAATGTTTGAATGAGAAAATAATTATAGTATACTTGTTATCATTTTGAGCAATTCTGAACGAATACAAAAACTGTATATAATTTTGTTGTAGTAAAGTATTGGATGAACAGAATTTCCTAAATTTAAGCTTAATCCTCAACTTCTAATTTAGGATTTCTAGTTTCGTATTACTATTGAAATGATGCGTTTTATTTGAATCAATATTGAAGAGCTCTGAAAATCATAAAATTGGAAGGACTGTATAGTAGAAAACATACCTGTTCTAATTTTAAATATTTGCGTTAAATTCATGAGATATATAGATATTATGAACCCGTTTGAGTTTTTTAAAACCATTCAATTTATTCTTTGATGAATTAATGCAATAAAATTAATCCCGAAATTTCAAGAAAAGATTTAAATAAAAGTTGAATAGCATTTTATCCTCAAAAATAATACAGAGTGTTTACATTAAAAGCATTTTCTTGTTTCACAATCCAAAAGTACTCACCTTGCTAAGAAATTGTGTTCCCACAAAACTACCCTATTCTGAAATATAGTCAAATAGTTTTGAATGCTTTAGAGATCGGTCAATATCCTTGAATTCAGTCATACTCTGTATATTAAATTTACATAAAGGCACGCATTTATTGAATTATTGTAGAAATACTCGAAAATTTGACAGGTATTTAATGATGGATCGATTGATATTCTAATAATATATATTGTACTGCACATTATTGATTTTCTTAAAAAATAATTGACTTATTGATCAATAAATCAATGAAATATTAGTTTATATTGATAGAAAAAATAATAAATTATTTATAAATTCTCAATTACTTTGTCTAAAATTGCAAATTACTATTACTCTAATATTTAGTTGACGTTAAATATTAGTGAAAATATATAACACATTATCACGACATTTAGGCTTTACTTTCAACAGTTGAACAATAATAATAGTTATTATCAATTATTAGCCCGACTTGAATAACATTAAGTGAAGTCATAAGTTATGAATTGAATGGCATGTCAGGAATGAATAGATTATATTATATTATATGATGGATAAAAGTTATAATAAATTAATGCATCGAAATTTTTTCTTTCAATATCATTAATTTAATGCAAATCATTTTTTGCAGTCGGTTTAGTATTATTAAGTGTGAATCAGCGCTTTTGATGAAAAAAGTTGGGTATAAAGTTATTTCTCTTTATTGACTGCAAAATAGTAGAGCCATAAAAGTAGGAAAACTCATACTCAAGTAATTACATAACTGATGCACTGACAAAACTGGGGAGAGGAGGAGAGGGCTGGAGATTTGGTCACACGGGGGTTAGAGATGTGCTCATACACTCGTCAATATCCTGATACTTAAATTTATATATTTGTGGCGTAACCCAAGACGTGACCTAAAAATTAAATATTGAGAGAACAAAAAGTAAGCACTCAAACCATTTGAAACGAACCATAATTTGATATGGATTTGTTATAATCAACACTTTTTATGCAACTCAATAAGATTGAAATCAACATTTGTTCAGTTGTTTAATATTTGAGAGGTGTTCATAACATTAGACCTTTATTCATGTGTTATTTTTTATATCTACCATTCAATAGAAGTCTAAAAAATTATTTTAATGCTAAAACTCTACTCTTGTTTTCTAAAACATTTCAAAATACAAATTGAAAGCTTTTTCTTCAATTATTGGTGATATTTATCAGCTTTTCAATTAAGTGTTAGTTTTATTAGTAGAATAGTCTACGCCACTAATGGATAGTTGTTTTAGTTTGTTTTTAGGCTGCGAGCGAAGTACAAAAGTATTTCTACCGTTGAATAGGGGTCGGAATCAAGTTATTAGAAACAAACGAAGCGTGTGTAGAATATATGTGAAGTGGACAGATGGTACTCATGACAATACCACCGATATTATACTCAAATATTAAGGCAAAACAGTAAAGTTTTACTAAAATATATACAGTAAATAATGTATTGCTTCCAACAAAAAGAAAATTTGGATCAATTTCTGTATCACAAGATAATTGCCACTTATAGATAATGTTAAACCATTACAACTAAAATGTCACTAATCATCTGTCAGTGCTTTCATTTGAGCATTTTTTATATCAAATCTCATTTTTTCGAGTTTATAAAGTTTTGCCTCAAAACAATTGCATTTTTGCTTTTAAATTATGACGAATGTCGCGAAAAATAAGTCAATAGCAAAAAAGGCAATCCATAACAGAAGCAAACTTTTATCAGAAGTGTTCGGTTGACTTGATAATTATAATTAATTAGAAGATTAATTGAAACTCTGTATATGATTTCAATTAAGTGAAGATTACTTTATGCCTGATTTAGAGTCAATAAGCTTTTCAAATTCAAGTTTCTATTTTCATAATTAATTTTCTGTTCAATTATTACTATTGTTGAAATGAATTTTGAGGTTTTTTTGTATTTGCTTAAAATTTTAGTTGAAACTATTTTAATTTTATTTTTCATCACTTTCAATAAAATCAAAAATTATTAAAACTTTTAGTTTAGTATCTTTTTCATCAAAATTAAAGCAGTGGAACGAAAAATGGTTGTTATTCAACACTTCATTATTTTCGTATTTTTGCTCAATTTAATGAGAGTTATTAAACTCTTGTTTTTTCGCTAATACTCTCAAAATATTCAGTAATTTCCATAAAATTTCTATCAAAGCTCTTTTATGATAGATATGTATTGTTTCTAAAATATTGGTTCTCTTAAATAAACCTAAAATTTGAAATATATCGAATCTTTTAATACCGAGATTTGACTGTACTTTTTGTTCATAATAAGCGGAAAGAGAAAAAAAAATTTTAAAAGCAATGTCCCATTATCTTAAGGTGCAATCTCTGCATAATGACACTTGATTTAATGCTTCCTCAGCTTTTTTATACAGTTTGTCAAAATTGATTTCAATCATACAATTATATAAGTTATGCTATACTCGCAAAACAGTCGTGATCTTCTTCTGCATCCCATAAAATTGTGAATAACAGTCATAAACATAAAGAATAACTCAAATAGAGTGGCGTAAAATTTTTTCTACATCATGAGTACTTATGAGTAGTTTTTGATTTGAGTCTAGAAAAAGTTCTACAAAAAATATAATAAATAAAAAAATTAATCTTCATCTGTAATATAGTTTTTGCTTTCATAATAATTTTTTGTCATTTTTGGCCATTAATGGAAAGAAAAACTTTATCGATAAAAATTGTGTTAGAAATTATTGTTATACTTATTCGTTACGCCACACATACCATAAAAGGGCTATTGTTTAACAAAAATCCCATTAATTGCGTCTCTATTTCTTACTCTATACACTTCTATATATTTCTTCCCTTATTCTTGTCTTTATCTTAAGCATGAGCTAAAGTCATATAATTTCTATTGGTGTTCATCTTATATATCGAAAACATTATTATGCACTAAGGAATTAGTGACAAAAATTGACAAAAAAACTTTTATGTCTAAAGTACAGATCGATTTCAATTATTTTCTATCATAAGATTTGCAGCAAAAGTTACTTCTAAATGACTTAATAAATGCTAAGTATTATTTATATAGGAATTACATAAAAATAGTTAGTTTTGGTCATAACAGTGGCAATAAAACACATTCACTTTGCATTCACATCAAAATCAGAGTGAAATCCCATAATTATAACCGCTTTCTATAGGAAATACTGACTCTTTGAAATTGAAATTAATGCTCAACAAAAAATCAATGATTAAACTTTTATATCTTTTATTCAAATGAACGAAGAATGTTAGAACTGAATGCAAGTGGAATATAAAATGAGAGAAAGTGTTCATATCTTATTTCCATCGGTCGCTATCTTATCCATGCATTTACTCAACGAATATTATATAATAAGTAATTTCTAAAGAGCAGAATTGTAATAATACGATATCAAAAGCAATATCTGTGAATCATTTGATACCTGTTTCGTACTATAGATTAATTACAATAATCATGAGTTTACTGTTGAAGAAGAGATACATTACTTCTGATATTATATATAGGAAATGTCACCATTTCATGAATGCGGATATGAATTCAAATTATTTTTGTGAAGATGTTTTTGTTTTCAAGACAGAAATACAGAAATATTTATACAATCAGTATGTGATCAAAACAAAAGTTCAATATTACTTATAGACTGAATGAAGAATAAGTTGAGTAAAGGATTACTAATTTTATGGTTAACTTTTCAACAAGTGAACTGTTATCATATACTCTATAAATATGAACTCAATTTAATCAATGAATATTTGTTTGAGAAAAATTAAGAGTTGGCTTAAAATCAAATTGATTAACTGCAACTTTGATTGTATGGACATTTCTTACAATATGAAATTCTAGTTAGTTATCTTCAAAAATTCAAAAGCACTGAAAATAAATTAACATAAACATCATTACAAGAATAAACTAAAGATTTGAATGAAAGCAAATCTCTAAAGTCTACAAAAATCTGGCGCATAAAAAATTGTGAAAAATAGTTTTGCAACAGAATAGCTATGAGTTTAGGATTTCTTTTTTGTTGAAAAAACACAAAAATTTCAATAAATTACAAAAGCAAAGCGCTCAGGCGTAAAATGCTTGTGATAATAGTTATATTGCATAATAATAGCTGAGAATAAAGTTATAATATGTGAGAAAATCAACTTTAGGTTAAAGTATAGGTTTTATGAAATGAAGTTTTGTTATTATAAATTCAGATTTTGAATATAAAGCCAAATAATGCTATTTAATGATGAATGAAATGATTTCAATGAATATAAATAATGTTATATTAATTCATACAAATACTATTGTTTTGTTCAATGTATTTAATGCTTTTGATCCTTTCATTCAATGCCTAATATAAACTGCTCAACACATTCAAAGAAGTTTTAACTTTTCCATAATTTTTAAAGAATTAATTTTAATACAAATTCAACTCAAAGTGAAAGAATGTGAAATCATTCAGAAATCATAAGAGATGAGCATTTTTATTATCAAAGACAGTATCAAAAGGGAAGAGAAAAAATCTCAGATGGATAAGCATTTACACAAACATTTTAAAAAATTTGAGTTTCGAATTTCAAATCATTTTCAGGTGAAGTGATAGTCAAAATTTCAATAATTTAATTTACAATTAGATTCTTTAATATTTTCGAGAGTAAATTTCAAACATAATTTATGCTGTAATAAAATTAATTGTGAACATAAAGAGAACTCAATTTTTCTATACTCAGTTCAACAAGTATTTGATTGAACAAAAATTAAGTAATTTATTTGTTTCCCAACAAAAAAGGTTTATTTATGAGTTGTCAAATAATATGCTCTCAAATGTTAGTCGAAGAGAATATTTGAATTCGAGCGTAAACTTATCCTACAATTAAATACTTGTTGAGAATATTTTAGAGACAGCAAGACTTGACTCATAAATTGATTAATTTATATTCAAATTATGAATTAATCTCAAGTTTAGATACGAATGATTTTTGTAATTTTAAGGCTTCATCTGTTATGAAATATATATAAGCTCTGTTTTATCACTGAAATAAGTGAAAGTTAATATGAATTTATGCTTACAATAAACTTTGATTCGAGTCATTTGTTGAACGGTTTGAAAGTCTTTCTCTGCGGATACTTCGCAACGAAACGTGCCTTCAGTTTTGTAATCGGTTTTTGTCAAATATACGTTTCCGAAGTGAGATTTGGCGGTCTATAAAACGAATAAAGCATAGAAGAAATCAACTTTATATTAAGCAATCATAAAAAGTTGAATGGAGTTCAGATTTATTTGACTAAATAAATATATCAAAATTCAATATAAGTCAAGTATGAAAACAAAATTCAAAATCAAATTTTTTGCTTAACGGAAATTTCTCTCAGAAAAGTTTCAATAATATTTATGATAAATTTTCATTTTAATAAAAAGCTAAATTCTTTTATCTTCACTAAAAAAAATGCTTTAGATCCCAATCTTTCACTCAAATCAAAGATGGCTAAAGTTATATAACTTAATCAGATTTAATAGAGTATACCAGAAATTATCTAATTTTTATAAAATAGCAGCGAATCAATTATACAAAAATATGGTATTAATTATGAAGTAAACCCCTCTTATATTAAATTAACACGACTTGTCAATAATGAGGTTGAGCTGTATGTATAAAATAGAGAGTCAGGTTAATGGAGAATAAAAAGAGCGATTTAGTCTTTTAGAGTCGCGAGTTATGAATACTATAAAAACACTAAAATATTTAGTGACGGAACCAAAAAATTAAAGTTTCAAAAATTAAGCAAAAATATTCTGTAATAATATTTTCGGGTTTATTAGAAGTGACGCCACTTTAGTAGCAATATATGGAGAGAACTGCATAAATATATTATATAAATTATAATTCACGTTCGAGTAACGCAACACTCATTTTAAGGATTTGTGATATTATCATAAAGAATGACAAACAAAATCCTTGCCATAAATCACTTGAAAATTTTCTAAATTGAAGAATAGAAAAAATTCTTGTCCTTTTTCACTATTTAGATCTGGAGTATTCTTGAGTTACTTTAATGTTGTTTACAATAGCATTTCAAACAAATTATACATTGTATGCATTTTTGTAAACCTTTCTTTCATAAAACTTACTACTGGTATAATTGTTATTATTAAGGCTCAAAAGATTCCTTTCACAATACTCTGAATCACAATTTGAGTTAAGAATAAATTTTTTTAATTATACGAAAAAATATATAATTTTAAAAAGTTTCCCAAATGTTTTTCTCTCTATTCTAACACTTTTAAACTTGTTCTGCATTTAAGAAAACTAATGCAATAAACAATTATACATATAATATAATCAGACGATAAAGAAACTTAAACTCAAATTGTTAGGAAAAAGTGTAATTAATGTCCAAATAAAAGCATTTTCATTATTCAATTTACAATTAGATCTAAAAATATGATACAAATTCTGCATCATTTTAAATAAATGCAAAATGAGATTAAAGTTGATGATTATTATGTAAAATATCGGTAGAGTTATAATTGAGTAGAGAATTAATTTAAACTTAACTGACATCAGGATAAATACCAATCGTATTGTAGAATGTATTGGGTCCTTCATCTCTGGCAATAAAACGATAAAACTCTTGGCTATCTTTAAACCATTTGATAGAATAAATTTGATGGTATTGTAAATCACAGCTACAATTAAGCCATAGAGAGTTACCAAAATTAACGTAATCGGGAGTCACGATTCGTACTGATTGTAAGCAATCAACACCTGAAATATAAATAATAGAGTTGACAACTAAATAAAATCATAAAAATCAAAATAAGATACATTTCTGGAGCAAATAGAAAGCTGTTGAGAATTTACTGTTCACACGCTATTCCACACAATTGACTTTCACATAAGTCATGTTTACAAACAAATTTAGATAATTATGTATTGAAAACAGTGCACTTCTAATAGAGTAAATAAATAAATAAAAATTTATTATTAACAAATAAAACTTATTTACACATAATAAATGTGCATCAAATGATAAAATGAGAAACAAGTCGATCTTCCTATCAATTGAAATTTGACTCAATAAGAAAGATGTAAAAGACCGGAAATACCTTAAAAACTAAAAGATTAAATTGAAAATTTTGCACATTTATATAGTAAATGTACAATCAAAGTAAAGTTGGCTTTCGTTTACAAAATAACCTTATAGTGAAGCTCAATAGATGAAGTAAAGTGAGATTTACTAGTATTAGACTCAAATACAAGGAGAGATTCTCAACGAAAACTATCTTTGCGTTTGTATTGTACTGACTAAAGAAAAACCCAAAAATTTATTGAAATTATTGATTAACTTTTCTGACAATTATCAGTTTATTTACTGTGAAGACAACTAATAAAAACTATGCATACAATGGATCCATTTCTTTTAATTATTCATAAACTTCATGTCGTTTCAATGATTCGAAACTTTCAAATCTAGTGATTAGAGAAATATTTAATAACTTTCACGAATTGAGTCAAATTTCTTACAAATCAGTATAAAATGAGTTTTAAGCTCTATTTTCCTAAAATTATTTTGTTGCCGTTCTCAGGCTTTAGTCAGTAAATGATAAATAAATATTTAAACTTGTGAATTCATCAAAGAGTTTCATAAGTCATAACACGTTTATTCATAAAGACTTAATCAATGGAAAAAAATTCAATTTATTTTTTCTCTAGAAGTCATTCATTTGAGGCTATTTGAGTGGATTGAATGCCTTCAAAAGAGCTTATATTATATGAATTTCTAGAAAGAGCACATTCCATATAAAATATTACTTTTAATATATAAGACAATGTATTCAAAAGAAGTGTTATCCTATTATTCAAGAGTAAAGAGAACTCAAAAATAATGAGGAAAAATAGACAGAATAAAAACATTAAAAAATAAGTTTCCAACTAATTTGAATTATGAGTTTAATTATGAAAATCTAATTATTATGTAGTTTTCGAGACACTAGAGTCTAGAGCATGACTCGTAATAAATGTATTCTGAATTAATTTAATAGAATAAAGTGCTATATTTTATTGTACTTTATTATTCTTTATTATACACCTGTTAATACTTTATATCAAAAGTGAATAATGGCACTAAAGTAGGCAATACGTGATATGACTTCTATGCTATAAGATTAAAGTAAAATAGGGTAACAATCGGATTAGCATTTCAACAATATTGATAGCATCATGTCTTTTGTTTGGGTTTCTCATATCAATTTATTTTCTTTTTCTTTTGCATTTATTATGAATAAACAAAATGAAATTCATTGCAAGACTGAAATATCACTAAATCTTCCACTGATTGGATTGAGAATTCTTTAGCGACACGAATGTAATGAATTATGTAATGTATAACATAATAATGCAAATTGTTTGTTAAGGGCATTCAGATTCGGAATAATGTCATATGAATTGAGAAATAAGAGTTTTCGCATAGTTAGCATTCGAGAATCAGTAAAGAGACATTTTCAGGAAAAATACTCTACAAATTAAATTTTTTGCTGAAATGTTAAAAGTTTCATAAATTAAGCATTGATTTGAGCATTGATTTGATTTTAAGCTCATTATATTCATGAAATTGATTATTAAGAGCAAAGCTATTATATTAAACGATATAATGTTTGACTCATTCTTTATTCATTGATAATTTGAAAATAATTATAAAAAGAGAAATAGCAATAATAGGATTTCTTACCCAATAAAACAAAGATACATAAAAAGTGATCTCAATTTAATATAATATAAAGAATCACAAAACTACAAAAAATTATATTCAGTCCAAAAGAAAAATATTTCAAATTAACTTTATATTAAGAATCTGGAAATCTCTATCACTTGATGTTTGCCATAAACTCGACTCAATTCGAATTTCATTAATACCTTTTTTTGTTTCATCGATGGATAGAATAAGTTATACTGTTTTAAGAGAGAGAAAATGCGGTCAATACTAAAGACAAAGAAAACAAGAGTAAAACACAATAAGTGTAACTTAACTCAAGACATCAAATCGATTGAAATAAATACATAAACAAAGAAGTCATAATCGATATATCAAAAAGTTTTCCAAAAGTTTAGCAGAAAATAAAACAATTTTCATCGAATAAGTTCAAAAAATAACTTTAAAAGAAATAATGAAATAATTAATAAAAGCCTAGAAATGAAAAATAAAAAGGTAAAACTTTTTCAAAAATTATGTTTTTATTTACAAATAACTGATGACATTTACTATTAATTTGAAAGCACTGCTTACTGAAGTCAAGTTTGAAAAATGAATGCTTTTTCAACTGATACGTGAAATGAAATTATTTAAATAACATTTAATTATCAGTTAATAAAATAGAGATTTGGAAAAAAACTTTCTTAACTTAATAAAGGTTTAAATGAATGATTTGGAAGACTATTCTCTAATTAGATTAATAGAGTAAAGCAACCTAATTGTTTGAGTAAATTCTTATTACGGAGAAGATTCTTAAGAAACATACATGTCTTACACATGAAATCCATTACTTTTAGTTGTATTGAAGGTATTCCGAATTGAAACAATGTTTGATTTACCTTTAAAAATAGTTCTGATCCTCAAATTAACTTCAAACCGAGTTTATTTTTCAGTCTATTTATCAAAAATTTCCGATAAGTTGTCTTTTCTACTGAAAATGTTATTTAGTTTGATTCATGAATTGATTCTATTTGTATCTCATATAATATTCACTCATTTAAATTCAGTTTAAAGGTTAACATTTGATGATTTTATACTCTTTATAAATGCGTTTTTTATAGAATTAGTTTTCTATCTCAAGCATTTCCTTACTTTGAAAGATAACATTGTAAATGAATAGCAATTTTGATTCAATATCAATTTTTTAGATAATTTTAAGATAACAAACTTATAGACGGTTTCTTTCATGAATACGAATTATGCGGAAATACTATCAGAAAAAAAACAAATTATTCAAACTACTGATGAATTAAAACTACAGAATATTGAGACACTAATAATGCGAATCTTTTCAAAAGAAATTATTGTTATGCTTTGAAATTTATTTAGAAATATAATCTATTATTAAATCACAGTTAAGCGAAAGGTGACCCAAACTATAGTTTGAGAATATATGACAAAAAATAGCGTGACTCGTATAATGAATTTAATTTATTGCTCACAACTTCAACCTAAAGACAATGCGATGGAAGGAAAATGATCTAAAATAAGATAAATGTTGATCTATTCCATGATAAACATGAGTTTATAACTTGATAATAATGTATTCCATTCTCATTTAACATAAAGGTATTGATGAGATCATGGATGAAAAAATAGAATCACAATTTTTATAAAGCAAAACAAGATTATCTCTAAGGTTAAGCTCGTATTTTCATTTAGAATCAAATGAGCAATAGTTAAGCTTTTAGAGATCAGATCCAGATAGGGATAGCATTAAATAAATTGATTGCATAAAAATCAATGAAAGTTAGATTAGAAAAAGACATTCAAATTGAAATACATTGCGTCAAAATACTGAAAGCCATGTCTTGAAAGCTCTTTTTGAAGATAAGCCCCAAATTACAAAAATTATTGGTTTAATCCTTTGAAATATCTTATGTTTGCCTCAAATAATTGAATCGATAATTTACACGTCAATTATTCGATCAATAGTTGACTTAACATCTATTGAAACAATAAATAAATCTGAGAGTCTATTCATGTCCCACATCTTTGTTTTGCTTCCTTTTTAGTCTATTTCCAATACATGATAGTTTAAAAAGTGGTTCAATTGATTATATCTTGAATAGTATTAAAGCATTCAAAAAGACAAAAACGCATTTAGAGTTGACATAGAATTGAAATAAAACTATAAAAATATGTGACAAAAAGACAATAATTGATAAAAATATTTAATCGTTAACAGAAAAGGATTTTGTCCTCAATTTCAATTTGTTTTATTCTATTTTTAGTTTTGATCGGTTACGCCACTAAAAACGAGGCTAACATGCGATCTGAGAAGTTATTTTTATCTGTCCATCATTTGAAACATAAACTTTTATTTCGTCACATTATTACTGATGAGTTTTAGTAGTCCTCAACTTTTGTGTTCATCAGTTTCTTCGACTTATTTTATATTAAGTTTTTGAGTTAATGATAATGGATATCAATAATAATAATAATGGGTATAAAGAAAAAATTTATAACACTTCTGAACTCGTGAAAAGAACAATGACTTCCCTTAAAATCAATG
>JAQFXV010000814.1:0-17628 GCA_034694065.1 Camisia spinifer
AATTTCATAGCTATCTATATATGAGAAATGTTTTTTACACGATATGATTGATAATGATTGTGAAGATTGAATACTTATACTGTCAGTTGTGTAAAGATATTGTCCATTAAAATTATCAAATTATTTTGATTGCTTTGACATGAGAAAAGTAAATATAATGATGAGCAATGACATTAACAAATAAAAACAAATGAAGAACTTTGAGTATAGCTATTGAGCAGAGACACCAATATAAATATTAGTCAACTTCTCATAAGATTGCATTATATCGTCTCTATTGTCTCGCGTACTTTCTTTGATAACATTAACAGAGTGTTGATTATAAGTGAGGTCTTATATTATTATCACTAGACTCTAATGCAAATACTCAACACTAAATTAGTAGTTATTGTTTTATTGGCTCCAATTTTTCTTATTGTTCTGGACCTCTCTCTATATTTATCGGCATTTTCTACTGTAGTATAATTATAGTAACAATTTCTTTTATGGCCCAATTCATCCCCAATTATTGTTAAAGAAACTTATAATGCAATTTTCAAAACAAAATTTTCTGCTTTCCTAATAATCATACATTTGGTTAGGTTTGCGTTCAGACACTTTATCAATACCTTTATGCGATTCTTTGAATCTATTTTTCGAAAGTTTACAGTTAGTAACATATCATTAAGCAAACAATGCGTTTGTTGTACATGAATGTATGGACTGTTGTCAGTAGTATTACTTACCTCTTGTAAGTGATATAATAAACAAACACAAACACGAACTATCGTGAAACTTGTTATGTGCAACACAATAAACAAGTTTAACTTCAGATTTCGTGACTATTTAATGCTTCCTTTTAAGTCATTCGCTAATGTGCCGACTCTTAAGCAAAACTTCTCAACGCTTTATTGCTATAAATCTTATGAAAAGTATCATTGCATTAAATATCGAATACTTTAGACACGATTTTTCAATTGACAATCCAAATATATATTGCATACAACTGTTGTATAAATAACCATTTGAACAATTGCTAACCATTTATTGCATTTCTAAATAGTTTCGAAAGATAATTTGAAAAAATAGAAAAAACCAAATGGCCTTTGGAAGGCAAAAAAGCCTTCAGTATAAATGTGTTAACTATGTTCTAAAATATCTAACAGTTAACTCATTTATACTAAACGCATAAACCTAAGGCTTTTTTTGCCTTCCAAAGGCCAAATTCTCTATAACTTACTAGCTTTTAAATGTTAGATCAGTTTTCATCTATTGTAAACCAATAACAACATTGAATCTGTTATGATTAAAAAAATATCAAAAATAGGCTCTTTTACTGTTGATCATAAGCTTAAGTTTATTTTATGTACTGTAACCGCATCTCAACCTGACTCCTATTTGATTTGCATCCATTTTAATGAGGGTTTCAGGTTCTCTCAGTTTAAGAAGAGGACCAACTCGTCAGTCAAAAACTGAGAATCCTTGAAGGGGAGAAACTCTTGCACTTAAGAGACTATATTTCATTCAATAAGACTTTTTAAAATGTACATAATTTAAAATGAATATTTTTTAAAAAAATTTTTATCACAACTTTAATTTTTGAGCATTTTTACAAAATGCCAAACGTTAGCGTTTCGAGATATTTGCAGATTCTCTTCATTCAGCGGCTTTGATCGTCAATAACTTATTGTTAGTTCAATTTAACATTTAGGGGGAATTTTGTTGATTTTGAGTAAAACTGTCTTCAGAGATGAGCCGACATAAGGTTTTAATTAATCAGTTCCAGAAATCCTGTTTTGATTTTGTTGTTTCGCACTCATAGCTTACTTTGAGTTGACAAATATCAAACATAACAAATTTACTTTAAATGTCAAATCAAAGCCATTAAATGAAGTGAATCAGATTCTGTGAAGATATCTCGAAACCAACGTTTGGCGATTTGGAAAAATTTTTCTAAAAAAATATTCAGTTAAACGAATTTAAACAATTTTCAAATATAATCAAATTTTTTCTCGCAATACTCCTCTAACTTTACTAAAAAAAATCCCCAAACCATCAAATTTTAATCTTAAATCAATTTTATTTTTAGCTTTCAAAGTCTTCGTTTTAAGAATAGATTCACATAAAAACACAAAGGAATCTGATTCTTGAGTCACTTGAGTAGTGAGGCTCAGGTCTGACTAAATAATGAACACAATGAGAGCACATTTTTATATTTACATTTCATAAAATTTTTCGATAACTCATAAAATGTAATGAGTTATTGCTTTTAGGACTTGATTTTTTGAATATTTATTCTATTTATTGAGTGCAAAAACCTGTCAAAATTGATTATGAATCAGGAGCTGACGATTTTCACAAAAGTTAACAATAAATTGAGGAAAAAGCATGCGGTGAATATATTTATTAAAAAATATATTTAAAGTTTATAACAACTATTTAAAGAACATTTAAAGTTCTCCTTTTCAACTGCAATCACTTGTTTGAATTGAATGGGGGTTTATAAGCACTGATTTTGAAGTTTAAGAATTTTGAATTCATTTTTAATGTTATGTCATTTGTTCACAAAATAATGTGACGGGAGTTTTAAAATTCAAATTTACTTCCGTCATACTGTGCTTTACTTTAACCAAATGAATGGTCTTTACCATAGATTGGATTTGCAATGATTTATTGATATGTTGCCAATCGTTGCCAATAAGCGATTTATGTCGACTGTTTATTTACATAACTGTTAAATCAGTATATTTTAACTCTAGTTTTTAATTGACATTCAGTTTGATATCACCTGCTTTTGCATAAAATAATAATGTTTACAAAATAGCTTTAAAAGTTGATATTTTAAAAATATTGGGGTCAGAGTGGGTAAGGTTAACAGCTTTAACTGGGCTTCAATAGGAAGAAGGCTTAAGCCTCGTTCCAGTACATTATAAATGCGTGAAATATTCATTTCATAGGTTTGAAAGCCCGTAAATTTTAAGCAATAAATAATGCTATTTTCAAAAATCGATTTTCTCTGGTTTCAGGTATGGAAATAGTGAAAGAATAAGACATTTGTGTGATTTAATACTTTTTGGTGAGTTATGTGAATGCAGTTATTGTAGAGCTAAAACCAAACTAAACTCAATTTATAAAAGTTTGCTTTTCAAGATTGTCATTATTAAGCAAAAATTATTTGTTTGATAGTCATCTGAGTCTTAAAAATTAAATTAAACCAATTTTATCTAAATGAGAGGTAAAAACTTCCTCCAATTAAAGGATTTATTGAAATTTTACGAAAATTCCAAAATAGCTTTATGTTTGAAATTAGAATTCGAGCCTTACTTCAGTTTTGATGGCTATAAGAATATTGATTCGAAACTCTTCTCTTTTGATTGAAAATGGGCTCAATTTCCTTGAATCGAAAAGAGTCAGGCCTATGACCTGTGTATTCTTGTTCCAAAGTCTTAAGGAGTCTAAAAATATTCACCTTGCTCCCAAAAATGACAATCAATAATATTTAATTAATATTGCATATTATGACTATGCAATTAAAATACAGTCTTAATGCTTTACAGATAGGTTTTATGCACAGAATCTCTTAGATATTAAGTTAGTTTCAGCCACTGCTATACATATCCATCCATTATTCAAATACAGGAACTCTATGGGATTTGCCGACAAAATAGACCCTCTAATAGAACAGTCATTATATTTATTTCCTCTCATATTACTGTTATAAACAAACTATAAAGTAATGCTCGATTTACTATTTTTCACGCTTCGATTATGATAAATATTTCGGCCCTTCTGTCAGACCCTTCACATTTCTTAGAAAATATATATAGAGCAGTCAAAACTTTAGTGTCAAATTGTTTTTATAGTCACTCTCACATTAAACAGTCCTCAATAGTTACAGATCTATTTTAAATAAGTTAATGCTTTAATTCTTTAATTGTGTGGAAAGCATGCTATGAAATATTTATTTTTGTGATTCACAATACAAATTAAATGCAAATTTACTATTCTTCTAGATTTTGGAAAAATTTATTGAGAACTCTAATAGAAATATTTTTATAATTCATGAAACGTTATAAATTGAAATGAAAATAATTTTTGTAAAATTTGAAAGATATGCGTTACTATTTTAAGTGCTTTACAATAACTTTTCATGACATGTGATATTTTTCGTGTATACTTTTTAGCATGTTTTGAATTCATAACCCTTTAAAATATAAAAATCATGTTTTAGTTTTAAATGCTTCATAAGTTATCATAACAAATATAGAATATCACATTTGAAAAATATCTATAGTTTAAATACTTGTATAAAATAAGTTAAAATTGCATTTTCAAACATGTTTACGTTATGATTACATAATTAAATTTTGATTTAGAAGACGAACTCAGCATTGATAGAATAAATTTGCGAAATATTTTAATCTGTTTTAACAGCCGTTTGAATACTATTTGCATTGAAAATTAAGCTATTCATGAATGAAAGACTTATTCTATGATTGATTGATTATATGCTTGAACCAGACTAGGAATAATACAATCTATTGAACGGTGTCTATAACTTTGCTCAAATTCATTCTCCCGAAAATATTTTCCAATTCCATAACTACCTGTCCTATATTCAAATAGAAGATTTTAACTGTCAATTAAATTTGGATAATGAAGAAAATTGTGTACTTTCATTGCCTCACTTGAAAATGTATTCATTAAAATACCATCAAATTGAGTCACTAATTTTGTAACAGCAAATACTTTTCAAGGAAAGCTTTCACGCGAAACAAATTCGGAGGAATGAAACTTAAGAAGTTTGCATATAATCGTATTGAACACACGGTGTCATAAGTTATGGAATAAGATTAAATTCTACGTCGATTCTGAAGTATATGGGATTACCAAAGGATAGAAATAATCAGACGAACTTCGAAATTTCTCAATACAAAATTTCAATCGCCTGTTTTGATTTCCAAATTCACTTATTGTCAAAATAATTATCCCTTCTTTGTTTGAATACTACTTACTTATGCTTTCTTCGATATTTTCAAAAATGCTTAACGAATAAAAGCTCTAAAACCTCTAAATCTATAAATTTATTTATTCTATTCATAATTGATTTATTTTATTCTATCAAACTTTTAAAAATTGTTCAACAAGTAACGAATTTGAAAAATGAGATAGGTTGTTTTGTAAATCAGATAATTAAGGTACTAAAATACTTTTTCGATATTTCAAAACATGACATTTCGAATGTTACTAGAATAACAATTTATGAAAGATAAATCCTCAAATTTTTATTGCATGCTGTCATTGCAATTTCTAAAAAAACATATTCATCAAATGAAACTTCAAAAACGTCAATGAAATACTGTTCTTCTGAATCCAATCCAAGATATCGAAAATAGCATTGTTTTCTCATTAATTTGTATGCTTTCTAATGAGTTCACTATGAAAACTACTTTATTGTTAACTTATTATTCAGTATAGCCATCATTTTTTAAACAAGATTTTACTCCGATTCAGAGAAATGTAAGAAAAAGTTCAGCTTTTTTCTATCATAATATTAAGAGATAATTTTGACGTTTATGTTTGAAAAGCTATAAATTGTTGTCGAACTAAATATAGAATTCTTTCAGTATTTGATGAAAATCTTTTGACCGATGCTTTTAAGAAAACAAAGTCTGTTGAAAGGGAATTACTGTAAGATTGTAAAAAAGAAAAAATATGTAAATTGTTAAATATGTGAGCAGTAATTTGAACTGACTTATGGCATAGTCAGAGAAATATGTATCATAAACAGTACTTATATTTACACAAGTGTTCATTTTATGAGTGCACGTGTGAATCAGTAGATCATTGAAGTGGCACAAACCCCAAACCCCAAACTTTGTTGAACGCCAGGTGCAAACTATCTATGTTATGAACACTTACAGAGAGCACACTCAAAATGACAAATCTTAAGACTCATCCCTCCAATCCCTCCATAAGTAAACCGCTTATTTATTAAAATGCTAAAAATCGCAAGAATTATGCTAAAGAATAACCTAAAGCTGAGAGATCTTATCAACACACCCAACATGTTGAGAAAATTATGAGTTTGTTTCATCTCAAATTTGTTAAATATAACAACACAACAGCTTAGGTTTGGCCCCAACTTAAGTGAGTTAACAAACATCTATTTTCATAATATTAGTCTTCGTTAATTACTTTGAACATTAATTCTGATTTGCATAATAACAAAATTAATGTTAATATATCAGTCCTAATGATTGTAAAGTAAATTTAGTAATTCAATGGTACAGGTGGTCGCATATAATATTATAATAATTGACAAATCAATGAATTTGAATAAGTTTAGAAGCTTTAGAGTGATATAAAGAATTGCTCTTTTATAATGTTAATTTTAATATACAGTTGGAGTAAGATTAGTCTCTTTTTAGTCTCATTAGTTATTTTGATCAGACAATAATCTATATGAAAGCTCATTATCAAAATTTGAATCAAGTTAAACTCATTTTCTAATTCAAGTTTCTGGTAATTCATGAATAAGTGATAAAATTAATTTATCAAAAGAATGTGTGGTAGCATTTGTGTTATGTAAGAATCACTTCAATTTACTGCTAAAATTAATTAAATAATAACAATAGAAACAATTGAAGGGATTCTTAATATAACGAACTCATAAACTTTAGGTGAAGAATTATTAAAAGTTTACTTTATCAACAATACTGTAAGAGAGGAAAATATAATTCTCAAGATTTATTACTCTAAAAATTACAGTTAATTTATTACTTCCAATACAAATCAGATGAATTGTAATGAAACGAACTTTTTAACATTGCAATCTATGCGAGCAGAATATTACAAGTATCTTAAAGTACGACTTCTAGTCATATCATTGAATAAACTAAATCTAAATATTTGCAAGAATGCTAAATTATTTTTCAAATTGATGAGATTCAGGCTTAAGCTCTCATTATTTTCAGGTTAATTCAAGTTTATACCGCTTGAATTGAATATTAGTGAAAAATCGCATGATAAATGAAAGAAGAATATTTTACTCTTTATTGTGTTCGTATATTACCATAAAGTTGAAATCTAGGCATCTGTAAAACCTATTACAATAAAAACACGCAAAAGCAGAGAATTATTTTACAAGAGTTGAAATTTTTTTTTAATCTTAGCATAAATTTATTGCATAGAAATTTTAGTAGATCTTTGAAGTCAATATCAATTATTATATAATGAAAAGCAATACCAATATTATTGAACATGATATTTATTACTAATAATAAGAATAAAGATTTATTTATATAATTATAGAGAAGAAGTGAATTTTCGCTGAAGTTAAGTCACTTATTTTGTTAAGACTATACTTCTTGAACACCTGACTAGTGAGACAAAAAAGTTTGATTTTTTTCTTGGGTTACTCACCGTTTGAAAGAATTTTCATTGAAAAGTTATATAACATTTTTATATTTAAAATATATTTTTGATTAAGAAATTACCAAATTTGGACGCATAAAAGTTATTGTATATAAGATTTTGGAACACCTTAATCACTAAAGTATTGGAAATAAATATAATCAATATTTCAGCTTAAACTGATCTAAACTTTTGTTTGCATGCCTAACGACTTAAATCAATATTCGGAGGTTTGTAAATATATGACTTTTTATTAAATATAATTAAATGCATTCATCATTAATCAAATATTTCGATGCATATTTCGATACATGTGGAATGTTTGGGGCATATTCAAAAAGTTGAGAATTTTTTGTTTGTTTGAAACTTTTAAAAATGAGATGAAATTTTGATTTAGTATGAAAATTACTCAACTTATATTAAAGAGAGTTCGATGAATTTGTGATTGGTTTTCATTCAAACAGCATGTAATCATTCGTAATAATAAACAATTTCACTAAAGTATTCAGTAATTGCTTAGCAAATATCCTGAAGGCTGATGAATAAGTGAGGAGAAAATATTGATTAAACTCTATAATTTATATGTTAATTGTATAGTCAAACGCTTAGGCAGATGTATTTTCATGCCTTTAAAATCTCTCAAAACACAACAAAATCTTATAATTTTAATGATTAGTTCTTCTAATTTTTATAAATTGTTCGTTGAAATCATATTCATAAAATATTTTAAAACTTTGTCGCAATTAAGAAATAATCTAATTTATAAAAATTATCGTTCGTTATGAAAAAAAAGTCATACAATCGATCACAAGAATCACGTGAACAACAAGACAGAAACTTTGAAATTAAATACAGAATTTAAAATAGCATAAATTATTATAAGCAACTAATATTTGTATCTATCTTTGATTTTTATAGAATTTTAATGATCGATAACATTTCAATATGAATTGAAAACTAGAATCGATGAATCGATTGCGTGCTCTGTATTATTTCAAATCATTTGATTGACACAATAATTTGATTTGTCTTAACTATTGTATGATCCAATGATTTAAACAATTTTTGATAAGATAGCGTTCAACTTATTTTAGGCCAATATGAATGTTCGTATTTTCAATACAAATATGAACACATGTAAAAACAATTGTATTAACACTTTTAAGACAAAGAGAAAATAGGAAACTAATTATTTGAGCGATGACTTGAAAAACTTATTATTTGAAGAATATTGTGATTCATTTCTATGATTTAAGCGAAATATCAATTTAAATAACATTTTAAACAATGAAAAGGCTAATTAGTACTTGAATAAAGGGAAGCTTCAAATATTTGGTCAATGATTTTATTCAATGTGAATTAAATATAAAATATTGTGTAGCTTAAACTCAATCAATTTACAATTTTTTTGCATAATATATTTTGTCAATAAATCGGTTTGAAAATATTGAATTAATATTAATCAGTAAAACTCTTTTAATTGAGATTCAAATAAATATGATAGTCAAAATTTTTAATTTTTCACATAATAAAGTTATAAATTGATTTCTTTCTTTGCACAGCATAAGAATGACTACAATTTAATTTTTTCTTTGCATAGCTTACTCGTATAATTTTCATTAATTTTTTCTCAGATTAAATTCACATTTGAGAATAATGTTGAAGTAGAGTTGAGATGAACTATTTTGTTCAGATGAAATTTAAACTGATTCTTTGTAACAGTTGTAAGAATAAAATTTAGTGCTCAACAATTGTCGATGAGCTTAGTTTGTGGAACAACAAAATCAAAACCGAAATTAATAAGCAATAAATATCCTATTCTTGCAATTGTCACACATTAATTTATTCAATAAGGGGTGATCCATATAGTGCGTAAGCAGTCAAGGGGGAGGGGGTCAGCCAATAGCGTGCGAAAGCGTGCAGATGTGTAGGGGAAGGGGTATACTGAGAGGTAAATTTAAAATTAAGGTTATTTAGTTTTAAAACAAATTTTGATGATAATGATATTTATTTTATTCAAGATTTACAATATTGGATCAACAAATTTTGTTTTAATCCAATCATTTCTCAAGTTATTGTGATGAAGGGGGGTTGAGCAAAATTGTGCGTACACTTTAGAGGGGGTAGGGGTCTAAAAATTCTTTGAAAAAGAGTGCGCACTATATGGATCATCTCTAAGCATTAACAGATTCAATTAACTTCTTTCAACAATTTGATATTATTCTAAAATCTTTGAATAAATAATAAAAGTGTCTCTGTATACAAATAATAGCTTAATCATTAATCAATTCACAGAAAGCACTTTGCATTGTAACCATCGTAACGGATTAGTTAAGAGGTGGGTTTACTTAAGAATTTGATAGTCAATGCATTTCATTTTAATTTCTTATGAAATAATCAATTATTATGCTTTTTATTGTTTTTTATATTTTTTGAATTATGAAATTTTCTTGTTTTCAATTCTTAAGACAACTCATTAACCGAAATAATATAGTTATTGATGATGCGATTTTTCGCCTTCATTATAAATCAACTTTCAGACTATTAATAAGTTTCGGTCTGATTGTGATAATACGTGAATACAGTAACGATTCAATTGATTGCATTTCTCCTGATGTAAGCAAATATCCGTCTGATTTGATTAACACATTTTGTTGGACTGAAGACGCTTTCAAAGTTCTCAAACCTATTCCTAACACTTTAGAACTTGAATTGAATAACAAAACTCTAATGGAATCAATGTTAACAACTAAACAGAGCTATATTAATAACTTTCATTGGCTCGGATTTCTATTATTAATTCAGGCATTATTTTTCTATTTACCGCATTGTCTTTGGCTATCGTTTGAAAAAAATAAAATCAAATCTTTAATATGGAATATAAATGACACAACAGTTCCTGAAGAGAAAAGAGAAGATCAAAGACAGACTCTCGTCAGATATTTAATAAAAAACCTGCACAATCATGAATTATATGCATTACAATTCATCACTTCGAAGATCATTAACTTAATGAATGTTTTTATTCAAATAGTTATCAGTCATTCTTTCATTAATGGACATTTCATTGGGTTAGGAATTCAATTATTGAATGATAAAACTGATCCACAGCACAATTATTTTGGAAATTCTGTTTATTCTAATGTGTTTCCTCGATCTGCGATTTGTCATTTCCATAAACATTTACTCATTTTTGAGGATAATAACGATTCTCCAGATTTAGATATTTTATGTCTTTTGCCCATCAATTTGATAATTGAAAAAGTGTTTCTTTTTTTGTGGTTTTGGTACTTCATTATAACTCTAATTTCAGCATTTGATTTGTTGAGTCTAATCTTCTTCTTCATATTCCCTCGAATCAGATTCTTTTCGCTTCGTTCGGAATCACATCTTTGTGATACAGAACAATTGGATTCAGTATTGAGACGATGTAAGTTTGGTGATTGGTTTCTTCTAAAGTTATTGGTCAAAAATTTAAGTGCCAATGATTTTCGTAATGTTATTTGTGATTTTTCAAAGAAGTATTCAATAAGTGAACCAATTAATTCAGAAGTCAATGTTTAGTTTTTCTACCATTTATTTCAGAATATATCACTTCAATTATTTATAAATTTTTATTAAAGTAAATAATAAATTAATTTAAATGTTTATGTGTTATTAATTTTTTAAAATTAATTTTCTGAAGCATATAAAACTAATGTCAAAATTCAAATTAGAAAATTACTTATTATGAATATTAACATAATTGATCAGAAAAAGGTCCTTAGTATGCATTTTTGAAATCTTATGTGAAACTAAAATATTTGAATTTAAATATATATGAGCTTCAAATTGATTCAATTTAATTTAGTAAACGAACTGTAAATAATTTCTTGATATAAATCGAACCCATCAATCTTCATCTGATCATTTCAAATGATAATCACCTCATTATCCCATTTAACCACAAGGATTAATAATCAATTTTAGATATTTTAAACGGTAGACTATTTCAAGTATTCACATATTTTTTTAATTAAATTCAGTTTTCACAGTGAGGTTCAAATCCTTGAGTCAAACCCTTAAGTTTGAGACCTAAGCGAACGAATGAAAACTTCTCTTATTTAAAAAATTCATAAAACGCAAATTTAATCGTCAATTTTTATGAAGAAAACAATTAAGTTTGTTTGCTTTTATTATTCGTAGTTTAAATTTGCCTGAAATAAAAAAATTATCGCTTGAACCAGTGTATTATGAAATTCTTTAAATGTATAGCATTTAAATGCTTGAGTATTGCTATGAAAACTATGTTATCATAATTTAACGCTCATTTCAACCTAACTTCGGAGTTATAAAGTGTTTTTTAGATTGAGATTCTGTCAATATCAATGTTTAAATTCTCAAATCCTTAATACAAAGTCAAAAATTTTATTGAATTTAAATTATAGAATATTTTTGAGGGATTCTTTACAAATCTTGTTTAGATATATCAAGTTTTCGTATATTTGTTTTTTTAAACTTAAATTAATTCGTTTGAAAATTATGATAAAAGCGAGAAATGAGTGCAAATTTAATCCAAATTCAATTAAGAAGTAATTTATTATTAATATAAATAAAATATTTGAAAACTTCGTTCACAATCAATTAATATCGATTTGATTTAAAGAGCTGAAAAGTTTCGAAGAAAGAGATTCTTTATTGAGCAAAGTTTATGAATAGATGGCATTAACTCTTTGTAAGCATTATTTATATATCAATAATAATTTGAATGCAAAGTCAGCCCATAGTAATGGTTGACGTGGCGTAAAGGCATTATCAATATATTATTGGTCTTTATTTATAAGTAATAATACTTATTATTTCTTAAATATTTATAACTTATTAAATAATCAATAAATCGATAGTTAGCGAAAAACAAAACTTAAGTGTAATAATCGATAATTAATATAATTTAAAGACAAATAAAAAGAAAAAGGGTGTAGAGATGTATCACAACAAACGTGATAAAAAAGATGAAGAGGATGTGTCCGGCAATCCATTTGCAAAACTGCAGAAGACGTCTGCACTACAAGAGGCCCGAGTTTTCAATGAGACGCCAGTGAATGCTCGTAAATGTGCACTAATTCTGACAAAAATATTATATCTTATAAACAATGGCGAATCCCTTTCAACACTTGAAGCGACGGATGCTTTCTTTAATATGACGAAATTGTTTCAATCAAAAGATACTACTCTTAGAAGATTAGTTTATATTGGGATTAAAGAGTTGTCTAAATTGGCAGAGAATGTATATGTGGTGACCAGTAGTCTTACAACTGATATGAATGCTAAAGAAGATCAGTGCAGACCCGCGGCTATGAGAGCCTTGTGTCAGATCACAGACGCCACTACTTTTCAGGTTTACAATCACTCACTTTATGATTATAATTGAATATATAATTAATTGATTGATTGATAGGGTATTGAGAGATATATGAAACAAGCGATCGTTGATAAGAACCC
The DNA here is from genome assembly GCA_034694065.1 of Camisia spinifer. Lineage (NCBI taxonomy): Eukaryota > Metazoa > Arthropoda > Arachnida > Sarcoptiformes > Camisiidae > Camisia > Camisia spinifer. Next base: position 12,877 of record JAQFXV010000814.1, read on the forward strand.
ATCGGTAGCGTCGGCGGCATTGGTCTCATCACTACATTTGACAAAAACAATACCCGATGGAGTGAAGCGTTGGGTTAATGAAGCTCAAGAAGCTGTCAATTCAGATAATGTTATGGTACAGACTCATGCTTTGGGTCTATTATATCATATCCGCAAAACTGATAGACTCGCTGTCACTAAACTTGTGACTAAATTTATTCGATCAGGTCTTAAATCTCCGTATGCTATATGTCTATTAATACGAATCGCCAGCAAATTAATAGAAGATGAAGACAGCGGTCCCGACAGTCCATACTTTGAATTTATTGAGTCGTGTTTACGGCATAAGTCAGAAATGGTTGTATACGAAGCCGCAAATGCTATCGTCAACTTGAGGTGTACTTCACAAAGAGAATTAAATCCAGCGGTTTCTGTCCTCCAATTATTCTTATCTTCACCGAAGCCAACACTCCGTTTCGCTGCTGTCCGTACTCTTAACAAAGTAGCGATGACTCATCCAAATGCTGTGATGGCATGTAATGTCGATTTAGAGAATTTGATTACAGACGCGAATCGTTCGATCGCAACGCTGGCCATCACTACACTTCTGAAGACAGGCAATGAAACATCTGTCGAAAGACTTATGAAACAAATCGCTTCTTTTATGTCTGAAATATCAGATGAATTTAAGATAGTAGTGGTCGGAGCGACGCGTCAATTGTGTCAAAAGTTTCCGCGAAAGCATAACGTTATGATGACTTTCTTGTCAACGATGTTGAGAGAAGAGGGCGGTTATGAATACAAGAAATCTATTGTTGACACTATTATATCAATAATAGAAGACAATCCGGAAGCAAAAGAGGCCGGTTTAGCGCATTTGTGCGAATTCATTGAGGACTGCGAACACACCGGTCTTGCAGTTCGTATTTTGCATCTGTTGGGAAAAGAGGGGACCAGAACTTCAAACCCATCAAAATATATTCGATTTATATATAATAGACTAATCTTAGAGAACGCACCCGTTAGAGCGGCCGCAGTCTCATCATTAGCTAAATTTGGTGCTCATTGTGATGAACTTCTTCCACAGATTTTGGTTCTATTGGACAGATCAACACTTGATACTGACGATGAAGTTCGCGATCGATCCACATATTATTTGAATATTCTTAAGCAAAGACAAAAGTCACTCTATCTGTCATTCATTATAAATCCACTTCAAGTATCAATTGTAGGATTAGAAAAAGCACTTCAGTCTTACTTAAACGATACGTCAGATATTCCTTTCGATATTAAATCAGTACCACTTTCTACCACTCCTTTGATGAATGACGAGACTATCAAAAAGTCAACAATTAATAGTAATTCTAATGATATTTCTAATCAAATAAGAGCTCCGGGAGAAAAGATGGCGGCAACGCGTCAAGACATATATGCAGAACAATTGGCATCAATTCCTGAATTAAGTTCATTAAGATTGGGTCCAATTCTAAAGTCTTCTCTACCTATTGAGTTGACTGAATCTGAAACAGAATATGTCGTGCAATGTATTAAACATATTTTCAAAAATCATATAGTTTTTCAATTCGATTGTACCAACACTTTAAATGATCAAATTCTTGAAAATGTTAACATTTCATTAGAAGTAAGCATTTTAACAATTCATTTATTTAATTTACACCAATCAATATTATTAACAATTGTTTCTTAATTGTAATGACAGGTACCGGAAGGCTTTGAAATAGTTTGTAGTGTCGAATGTCCAAAACTATCATTTAACATAACGGGAACCACTTATGTTTGTCTAGCATTAGAAACTGATGACATCAGTCTCTTTTCAGCAACTTTTTCTAACGTAACCTTAAAATATATTGTAAAGGATTGCGATCCAAATACTGGACAAATATTAGACGATGAGGGGTATGACTGACCATTCATTATTTTATTCTTATGGAATTATTCTAAATAATTGAATCATTTTTCAGATATCCTGATGAGTATGTATTGGAGGACTTCGAGCTATCGGTTGCCGATTATATGCAACGAATAATGAAACCTAATTTCATGACTTCATGGGATGAAATGAGTCCTGAATGCGAAGTCGAAGGAACTTATTCTCTCTCCAAATATAAGACAATAGAAGAAGCGATTAAGAATATAGTGACCTTTATGGGAATGCAACCCTGCGAACGATCTGATAAAGTTCCTGAAGGAAAGAGTTCGCATACCGTATATTTAGCCGGAATTTTCAAAGGTTTAGATGAAGTATTAGTGAGGGCTAAGTTAGCGCTTTCGACAAACACTGATGGAGTGACTATGAAACTGAGTGTTCGCTGCGATAATCCCGATGTCGCGGCTTTCATAACATCTGTTGTTTGAAATAAATACCGGTCTTTAGAAACTAAAGTGAAACAAATTAATTATGTAAAAGACAAGTTTATTTCAATAATGAAGTTTCAAAACCAACTTCATATTCTGATTAATCGTTGAGAACAGAACACTATTTATTTCTGATCGTAGAAAATGTCAATTTAAATGTTTTTATTGAAATGAAAATAAATTTATATTTATAAGTTTGCATTTTTATCATAAATCAGTTATATATTTATTTCAATTTTTATTAAGATTTGTGAAATGTCTTTTTTCTTAAAAAATAATGAATAGAAATAAGTTTGAGATTTCAAGCATTGAATTGAATATCATATTAATTATCATCATTTGTAACTTCGAAACTATATTCTTCGTCTTGCATTTGATTGTTTTCCTCAGTTTCTGTCGATTCAAACAAATAATAAATTTTAGAAACTTTATCGAATTGGAGATGAATAAGAATTAACTCAATTATGATTACTGTCCATGAATTGCAATCATTACTTACCGTTTTCATCATTATCTTCAAAATCTTGTTCTGCATCTAATGTTATGTAATTATAAGAACTACTATAATCTGCGATTGTAATTGTGGTGCCATTTTCTTCTTCAAGAGAAATGGACTCATTTTGAGGCGAAAGGGCCGGCATATTAGGCACATATCGCGGAGAATTAGTTGGACTCGAATAGTTCGATGGCGGAGAATATGAACGTATTATAGGAATGGGTCGAAGAGTAGGTATTGAACGCATTGCAGTCGCTCTTCGTTTGAATGCTGGCTCTTCTCCTATAAGACGACCACTCGATGATGATGTTAAAAGTGTAGAACTCGAGGGCTCGTCAGTTGTGCTCAAAACAGTTTCTGTGCGAAGTGAAGACATCTGAAGCGGAGTTATGAGAACGCAAGGATTGGGAACTAATCGAGAATTGTGTGCATATCTTTCAGATGTCTTAACAGAAGTTGAAGTTGCCATTGATGTGAGCGATGGACTCGTTGTTTGCGCTCCAGATATACACGAAACTACATTCGCGTCACTCATGTGCTCACTCTTAAGACCAACCAATTGTTTGATATGTTTTATATCGTTCGCCAAATTATTACTCAATTCGTTGAGTCTATTGTTTTCATTTCGTAATGAATTCATTTCATACTTGACTGCAGTCAAGACTCGATCGTATTTCTTATTCTCTTCAACCAAAACATTAACCGATTTTCTCAATTCTTTGACACAATTGTGATCATTAATGTCACCCTTTTTTATAATAAGACCGCATCCACTCTCGCATTCAATACGTTTTTCAGGATTGAAATCACAGACAGAGATGTGTTGTCGAAGTGTTTCTAATTTAATGACTTCATCACAACCTAACAAAACAAAATCGCATTTAATCTCCAATTTTCCCAAAACATTACGCATAAAACGAGGAATTGGTTTGAGATTTGATTGTCTGAGAAGTTGTCTATCGTTAGGACACGTATTCTTTCGGACCAACCATTCATTGATACAAACTTTGAATTAATAAATATATAATTATTAATAATGTTATGAAAACATTAATAATAAATTAATGCAAACCTTTACAGAAAGCGTGTTCGCAAAGTTGAGCCCAAACCGGGTCTTCGAGAACTCCTTTACATATAATACAAATCAAATCAGGATTTATTTCATTACTATTTATGAAACGAATTACTTCTAAACCCATATTTATTATGACTCTTATTATCACTTCAAATGCATTCAATTTAATAATTGTTCATTTGTTTTGAATTCTATCGATATTTCAAATTGTTTTAAGTGAAAATGAATTGAAATAAATGTTAATTCAAGTTTATCTCAATTTAGTTATATTTGAAATAATTTAATTGATAAATAGATCGCAACTAAAATATTGGTATAAATGTATAAATTATTATTGCGTAACAATTACTCAAAATTGAGTCAACTGTAAGAGTAGAGGTCTTTACCAGTTATTATTTATATATTAGTTGATTCCCGATCTTTGATTATTTTTCTAACTGTTAAGTATTTGCATAGAATTATACCATTTGATTGAATATAAAGTATTCCAACTTATTATAAGTTAAAGTTTAAATGAATTAGTTATGAGAATAACAATAAGAAATATCAGACTTTCTAAAGTGTATGTAAAGGGGTTTCGATCTCTTGGAATTTTGTAAAATTTGGAATTTAATTGAATGGCATATTGATTAAAGTCTTCTAAAAAATCAAGAGTAAATGAATCGGAATTTTGAGCTATAAATACGTTTATTTAGTTATTGGTCGGACTGTTAGAACCCGATTAGATATATATTCAGTTTTTAGACATAAATAGTTTAAACGATTGACAGACGAAGACTTCAAACATTAAATAAAACATCAAAATTAAAAATCAAGATTAAAATAT
>JAQFXV010000815.1:0-17625 GCA_034694065.1 Camisia spinifer
ACATTGAATTTTCTAAATAACTCTCAAAATCTTAAAAAAGCACTTAACCGGTTACTGCCGCAAAGCATTTAATTATTCCTTTATGACTCGACATCATTCCATTTCATACAGACAAACATATAATACAATTATGTTTATAACTTTCATTTTTAAAATCTTGCCTCAATCGTAAACGAAAAATAAAGTTTTTACAAATCATTAAGTCTTTGATCGAAAGACGCTTCCGTTTGGTTTAATATTTAATATAATGTTAATTTCTTACTCAAAGGGCATGTTGTGAAATAAATCACGATTGTGTGCGAGTTTGCAATTAAATTGATTTCCTAAAGTTCTAATATTAGAATGAAATAACTATAAACATATCTTTAAATATATTATTAGATTTTTTATTAATTTAATCATCAAAACTATAGGAGTTTATTCAAAATCAATCAAAACAACTATAAATAATAGCCTGAAACTAAGTTACAGAAACAAAACTAAGATTACATTTTGTATAACACGCAAATACAGCATAAAATTTGAAAAAAGAAATAAAAGCTTCTTAAGTATGAAACTTAATGGAACAATCTATCAATTTATAATGTATTAGTGTCTATAGCAGTAGAAGTGTTAAAAAGGCAATCATTTAGTATTAAAGAGATCGATGAAAATAAATTTGAATCCTAACGCCAGAAGCAATTTTCAAACTCATGTTTTATCAATTAGAATGAAATATCGATCAAATTATTATTAGATGCAATCAATATATTTTTATAGTCTATTCATATAACTTAAACACTTTAAATATTAATTCTTTAACCCATTTATTTGTTACTAATAGACTATGATTTAAATATAGTTAAAGTGTATCAAAAGCTGAAATCAAACGGCTTTTATAACCTATTGATTTAGATATTTGTATAACAGGAAAGAGTTTTTGCCCCTAAAGTTATATTGTTTAAGGGTTCAAATTATGTAACTCTTCAGGTCTGAACACAAGTTGTGCCCAAAATTGTCATTTAGATTAAATATCAGTTACAATTTCTTAATCATAACTATAGCTCACAGCTTACAATTCCTTTCAAGATTAGATAAATTGCATTACAATTTATGAAGAATTTTATTGAACTTTTATTTCTTGCATAATTTAATTATTTAACATAACAACAAAATTATTCCTGTTGATCACCCCTCCCTTCCCTCCAGTTTGAGGTCAATATAACCAAATAGTGTGAAATATCTTGTGCTTTAGTTAATAGTCAGCTTTTGAATATTCATTGTATTCTTCATAGTATATAAAAGTTTTTTATACAGCTCTTTTACAGAAGTTTTTTAAGTTTATATGTCCTGAGTTCAAGTGGAAGCTTCTCTTCATGGATTTGAAATTTAGAGCATTGCCTCTTATTTATAAAATAATAGTTTCAGAGAATGAAAACAGGATTAAATGATTTTTGAATTTTATTTTTGATACTTTTTTTGATGGAGTAGAAAGTTTTTGCCTGATAGCTATGCAGTTTGAGTTGAGTCAGCACATATACATACAAACAGGTATTTTTATACTTGCATTGAAAGTTTTAATTTGAAACTCAACTTAATGTCAATTACTTCTAAGTGAGCGAAAGTAAGACAATGTCTATTTGGTGGAAGTGATTACTATCAAATCATCTCTAGTCAGCTCATGACAAGTATTATGTTTTTCTATTAATCAAATTGAGAGCATTAGAGTCTAATTTATTACATCAAACTGTGCAATGATCTTAAACTCAATAGAAATTTTGAATTCAATTTCAATCCCATTAAGTTTGATTACTTGCTATGCATGTTATTTAGAAAACAAATCTAGAAAATTCTGGACACAAATTAAATTTGATTTAGCAAAAGATATTGAAAAATTTATTGAAACCAATTCTGCCCACTTTAAGTGGGCAACAAATAAATATTAATTGTTTTCTTTAAAATTTGAGTTGAAATTAAAATTTCAGAACATCTGAAATTATTTAAACTTTCAACTGATTTGATTTTTTAGTTTGTCACAAATTTTCTCATTGTTCAAATATTCGGAAGTCAAATATTCCCTCTTCAGGTTATTCATCAAATTAAAACAATAAATCAATTTTTTATACTTGAAAGAAAGAATTAAAGCATAAGTTATTCAACTTAATTGTGTCAAATGAGATGACATTTAAGTGTCTATTTACTCAAGGAATCTCATTATAATTTTAAATTAATATGAGTTTATTATTGTAATATTGTATACTCTTAAATAACTTAAAATTTCATACACTTTTCCCAATTATTATGTCATTAAAATCACGATTTCAATATTTCTCACTTGTTTTTAAGTGAAAGACAAATAAATCAATTCTGATAACCCTTTACTGAAATATTTGTAACGCAATTTACTACCCGATAGCTAAATATTAATTGTGACACTAGTTTTAATATTGATAAGTTTAGTTGTTTGCCTCAGTCCTCAACTCAATAAAAGTGACCATTTTATGAAATTAAGAACAATAATTATATAGGTGTATTGCAAGATCATAAATAAATCATTTGTATTGCTTCACATACAGTCCTACACAAGTTAATATAATTGACTGATAAGAAGTTTTCAAATTAAATAGTCAGGCATTCTCGATATCATGCACTCTAAATGGTTTGAGAATTCATGACAATAGGCTTATTTGAATTACAATAGTTTAATGTTGAATAAGGGATAGTATGAGAATAAGGAATAAGTCATTTCATAACATCGGAAGCGATTTATTATTAAATTGACCTAAAGAGGTGGCTTATTATAATTGCCACATGTCATCATTCTCACGGCATCTTCAATATTATATCATATCAAATATCTATTGTTTCATATCAACCAAATCCGGAATTATTTTTAAAATAATTTAAATTATTTTTAAAATAATGTAAATTATTTCTTGAATATTTCCATGAATTTTTAAGTTTAATTTTAAGATAAAAGTGTATAATAACTAAGTTATAAAGAGTTAAACTGATAATTATGTCATTCAAAAATAATTTGTATGATAATTTTTAAATATTTAGTTTATCTCCAAATCTCTCCATAGTTTTCAATGAGATTAATCATTAGTAATTATTTGATTCTATTTGATTGAGTAATAAAAAATTAGTAACTTTGAGGGTTTTTTTAAACATTCAACTTAAGTGACATGATAAATACTCTCATTGAATAAGAGTAATTTGTAAAATTAAAAGGTCAAGTAGTGGAAATTTTCTTATCTCCGATTATTTCAACCTTTTTAGTGAATATAATTTCATATTTATCTTTCAGATAACTTGCATCAAATATTTGCAAAACCATTGATTTAACCGTGAGATTGTTTGAGTCAAAGACTAAATATGTAAATCAGTTCATAGATGTCAACGATTAGTTTAATAAAGAATTCTTATTGAAAATTAAATACATAAATCTAATTCCTTGATTTATAAATTTATTTAAAGGTGAAATTTATTTGTTTGATGTGATAAATTCATTAAAATAATAGAATTCATTCAATAAGACATGAGATTGTTTTATAAATGTTAATAAAGCGTGCGATTTAACTATGTGAAAGTTATTTCATTGAAACTTTATCCTTAAGTTATGAGACAAACATATAATTTAAACTTTTGTTATCCTTACTTAATATTGAATTAAACATAATTAAATTGATTTTTCAATTTTTATAACACACATTGCCTGAAACTTTTAAAATTCAGTGCTGTACAACTTATAGATCATTTAAATAATGAATTTCACTTTCGACATAATCTCAACATAAATTTCATCACTTCATTTCTCATTTAATTATCAAGTTATCTAAACATAGATAAAAGATCTTTCTGACAACTGTATCAATCGGAAGCTTTATTCGGGTATCATAAATATCATGATTTATTCTGAGAACTATATGTTTTTTGTTATATTTATTTTCTCAGTGATATAAAAAAGAAAATTTTTAATTTTTAACTAACAGTGAAAAAAATTAAATGAAAATTCAGAATAAATTAATTCAATAGATTGTCGAACCGAAATTGAATTAGAGATTCATTGAAGTGAAGCATAAAATATATATACAATATTCGTATTGAAGTGAGATCTGAAGTCCTTAAAATGGTTAATGAATTATTTTTATTGCACGCACTGTTATAAGAGGTTTGAGATTGGTTTCAGTGAATGCAGACTCATTTGAAAGTGTAGGAAATCTTAGACCAGCTGAATATAAATATATTGATTGAGTTTAGATAAAGAATAAAAGGCACTCAAAATGACGTTAATTTATTGCTCACACGTAGAAAAACAACCAAAAAATTTAATATTTAACTATTAAACACTGATTAAGCAGACACTTAACTTGACTTTTGATTTTTGTTTTATTGCTTTACTTTGAGTCTACTTTTCATTGAAGAAAAAAACGTATAAAAAATTGGAGAACAATAAACTTAGAAGTTCTAGAAAATCCTTTTAATAAGAAGTTGTGCGTCAGCTACTGGTTCAATGGGTCGGAAATTGTGGGCACACTTTCAGCATTACTTTAATCTATTAGCAAAAACTTCTAAGTAATGAAAAAAATACTCAATTCACTTAATTCATTCATTAAATATATTACTATTCTTATAAAATAATTTTGATATTTTAATCAAATTCATATTTTTAATTTTTATACAATTTAAAAATATTATTTCATTCACTTTCAGAATATAATTTCATTGAATCTCGAAAAGTAAAGAGCATTTGATTCCTGTTTTAACTGCTTATTCAAAATTCAAAATAGAAATTAAAAATTATTAAGTCTCAGGAAAGTCTGAATGCATGTAAAAATTGAGGTTTCAGACTATCAAACGAAGTGCTCAATTTATTTATTTAATTTAAACCTTTTTATTTTGATTGTAAATATCTATATAGACCTCACACTGAGTTTTTAGAGAGTAATTAAATTTACTGAATTAAGTTCAGTATAAAATCAGTCATATATTAGCTCTCATAAGAATCACATCAAATACGACATACTTTGGCTAAAACACAAATCTTATCAGTATGTGATATCGTTAAAAATTAGAGTTCAGTACATAAAATATTTTTATATCTTGTCGAGAGATTAAATACATTTCGAATTTGTAAAGTTATTGCTTTACTTTTACTCTTATTAACTTCAGGAAGTTTTTGTTGTGCTCACGAATGTTCATAAAATTTTTCATTAGACTTTAGGACTATTGTTATTGATTTCTATCTTTTGTCGATTGAATATTTCAAAAAAACATTAAAAATTAATAAAACTTTAGTTTTAGTATAATTATGAGTCATTAAAGAGCAAATCTTTTTGATCAAAACAAATTTGTAAAAATTTCCGACATCATAATTACGGTATTCCTTATAGAGAAAGTGAAGATCGATCTGATTAATGAAATATTTATCTAACTTGTTCTTAAGAAATGATGCATTTTTATTATATACTCTTATAAACAGGTGTATCAGTATTTAATTCTATTTGCGTTTAATGAGTCTGTTTATAAGTTCAACTTGAAATACCGAAAGGAGGGATCAAATCAACAACAGCTTAGCCGTAAACGATAAAAATGCATAACTGGGACACGAGAGGTAATAATTCTGTTGAGAGCGCTCGAAAGTGGTTTCGGGAAAAGGTGTCCTCATATAAAAGCATAGCTCTTGTATTCATTCTGTTTGTTCGTTAAGTTAGTCTCCAATTAAATGCAATCGAAAGTGTACGGCATATATAACTTATATATCAGATGAAAGTAATTCGTGAAATTTAAATTAGCTTTTAAGTTTTATCAATTGATTATAGATCAGTTCAGCCCAGGACTAAAGTTATTATTGGTTCCAATGCTCGATACAGTTCACTTGTGCCAAATTATCTATATATTTAGATTTTTATAATTGCTCGAAACTTGTGTCTCATTCACGCTTTTGTGCCAAACTTTTGTTCAACAATTAAGGATTAATATTTCAATTTTCAACTCATGTATTAAATTCGTTTCAATAATGCAGCGATTATTGTAAGTTTATTTTCTCTTTATATTCTTATTATTTTTACAAAAAAGCTTTTTCAAACCAATTTCACTTATTGTTGATTTTAAAATAATCTCAAAATAACATGAAAATTGGTGCTGCTTTTTATTTTTACCCTTAATTTTATTTCAAATCAGAAGTTTAATAAAAGAATAAATGATCGATTTTTTCTAGAAGTATTTTAGTTATTAAAGTTTCTTCTTTTATGATTATATTCCCATAAAGTGTTCATTATATACTGGTTTATGAATTTAAACTTGATTTGAAAGTTTCTAAATTTAAATTTTTAACACTTAAAACAATCGAATCCTGAGTGTTAGGGATAGGAATTCTTATAATTTAAATGTGTTCCTAAGAAGTAATATAACTCTGAAAATTCATCATTTTTAATCTTATGAATTCAATATAATTATTTAAACAAAAAAAGATTTTTTGTTGTTGAAAAGTTTAACTTGATTATAGATTAGAAGTCGGTTTTCACCACATAAATACTCATTGGATGAATTGAATTAAACTTTTTTGAATAATGATAGTAATCAAAAAAACAATTCAATACAAGTTAAACTCGTAATAACCATAAAATAAGTAAAAAAAACTCTTTTAGTTTATTGAATAATAATAAAAACTTTACGATTTGTTTATTCGAAAGTTCATATTCAGTTTATTCATATAAGACTATTTAAATTTTTTGTTTTCACTTCAAAAATAGTTTTTAAAGAACAAGAATTTAACAAAATTGATGAACTATTTGAAATAATTAATTAATTTTATGATTGTAAGTGAGCTCACTTAAAACCAAATCTTTATCACAATCAGATAATTTATTCAAATCATGAAAGCGAAAATAATTATAATTCAACTTTTAAATTCTTATAGGATAAAAGTTTTACTCCGAATGATTATTAGTTTATTTTACGAGTGGTGTAAGGCTTTATGCGGAAGTTTATCATTAAGATATTATTTAAATTATTCACACTTTTATTTATTTTATACATTTCTAATTTATCTTATCAAAAAATATTGTTAATAATAAAAATATTAGAATAAATATAGAAACAGAAATTTTAAGAATTGATTATAAATAATTGGCATATTATTTGTGATAACATTTCACTCATACCTATCATGAAAAGTCTTTGACTTTTCATCTGAATAGTGAGGTGTGTTAGTTATCATATTGTTATTTGCATGAAGTTATCAATTAAAGTTGCGATAAAGTGAATGGCATTAATTTGAAATAAGCTTTGATTAACTTATTTATAATTAGGCCATACGTTTGAAATAGTCTACAATTAAGCCTAAAAACTTTCTTTTGAATAATGAGTTTGTTGAACATAAAGACTCCCCAGTTTTTGAATGCACGCACAGTTCGTGTGAGAATTGATTATTTTTCAGAGGCTTTTTCATGTCTTCATAATTCTTCTCTTAAAAGGATTATTCTCTTTATACTATACTTTAATTTTTGTTTTTTATTTGTTTAATAGATTTTGTTTTTATAGTGAGCCATAAATTTAGATAAACATTAAATTTGAAAAAGTATATCAAAGTATTTACTAAATTAAATTGAATCAGTTTGAAATCTGAACATTAATCATAATTAAGGATAGAGTAGATTCTAAGCTTATTAAAATGTAAAACATTAAATGTTTTTGATAACTTATCATATAAATCACTTTCCACATAGAATTTTCAATAGATTTATTACATCTTTCTAGAAATTAAATTTCTTATATTAAATGTTTTCAAATGTCTTCAGAAATAGAAAATCTTTTTGTAAATTAGTTTATGGTAAACAGAGAATATCAGCAAAAATTTCAAATAATTAAATAAATGAGTGCTTTCTAACTCATAATAATGCAAAAATATAACTGTATTTCATATTAAGTTTACGAACAAAACTTTCTATGCATTCTAATTCGATAGGAGTTTCAAATTCTAATAATTACTGACATAAACAATGATCGATTGATTTAGATCTTGATCATCGATAAAATATAGTAAAAGCAAAACATATAATCATTAGCACTAAAGATATTCATAAAGATATGGAAAGCAAACAATTTTTATCAATAAGAAACTGGATTGTCTGTATTCAATTTTTTTAAACAGATACTAGTATAAGGTTTTATTCTAATGGAACTTAATCTAGTATTTGTAAAATATGATGAATATTGAACAATAAGCAAACAAACAACCGGTGATAGCTTTGATAGAAATGCAATTTTCTTTCTTTTGATTCTAAGAAATGAATTAATGGATAGATGCTGTTAGTATTGATTCTCTGAAGAAAAGTTAATTCATCAATTCTATCAGACGATATTCTAATGAAATTGAGGTCAATACATAGTGAATCCCTCCCTTGACCTTTTAGATGATAAAAAGATTTGTCAAAATGAAAAACTATACTCTTTAAGTTGAGTTAAGCTTGATATATATCCATTTAAACTTATATTATAAAGCGAAACAAATTTCTGCCTTTAATGCCTAATACAAGTAGTTTTAAATGAGACTGAAGTTGAATGAAAAATCAACATAAAAGTTACGGAATCTGAAGAGAAAAAATTAAGCTCTTTTAAAAAGACAATTATTTGAATGACTGGAATAATAAATAGCTATAACAATGACGTTTTTTGAGGTATAATTTATTTTGATAATATCCTAATATTTTGATGAAAAAGAGGTTATGTTTTGAAACTGCATTACATATATTACAAGTGAAAATTCAGATGAAAGTGTAAATAATAGAATTTGATTTACAATTTAAGTGAGAGTGTATACGTGATGATTAACTAGTTGTTAGTCAGCTTTTGTCAATCTCTCAATATTGCATGCAATCTGAATTTCAAACTCGTGAGAAATGAGAGTTATCTAAATTCTATTTTTCACAATAGGTTCAAAAATTATAATTCTAGAAGAGATGTTAAAAGCGAAAATTCAAGAATAATTATGAATTCAATTTTGCTTAGTTTGAATGCTCCCAAATTTGTAAGATTCCAGATTGTTAAGTTTGTTTTCATACTTTTAATATATTTTATAATATATTATATTCTATGACTACCTATAGTTTCAAACGCAATGGTTCTAAAATTAGGACAGAGAGGTTGGAGAACTTGAAGCTCAGGATAATTGACCTTATATTTGACTAAAATTACACTCATTACACACAATCATTCAATCAGCTTATTATATGGCCTATCACTTCATTATCATTTAAACATTTAACTCATACTTCGTTTATTATTTCAAAGCCAAATATATTGAGGTTCAAACTATTTCAATACATAGTTATGAATTTCTATTAATTTTAATCGGCTTAAAGTTATATATTTGAACAGAATATCATTTAATTCATTTGAAAAGTCTGTTGTTTTCAAAATTAAAGTATAATCAGGACATGAGGCTATTCTTTGCTCAAAAATACACTACAATTATCCATAAGTTGAGATTTCAAAAGGATACACAGTATTAATAAATATTATGCAAAATGAAATTATTTTTATACTCAAGCTCTTTGAAACCCACGAAAAACAATTTAGATTTAATAAAAGCTATTAATCATCCTTTTGATTTATTTATCTCTTTTATAATAACATTCTCCATAATATTTGAATCAAATCATACTCAGAAAAAATTCAATTAATACAGTTCTTGACATATTTGTTTCAATTAAAGTAACCAAAGACTCAAGATTCCAGACAATGAATGCATTTTATAAAGCATGAAAACTTGCAATATTAGAATTCAAATTAGAGTAACTTTAGTACAGTCTAAAATAGATTTCCTAAAAATAAGTATTGGGAAAGCGTAGAAAAAATGAGATAAATCTCAATATTGAGATTACATGTATAACAAAGTTGAACATTAGAAGGGAATTGAAATAGTATTTAAGACATCACGTTTTTCATTCAATTTCGACCCATTTGTAAGCAAACATAAAGTCTCTTAAAAATTGAATTTGAAGTTAGACTTATGAAAACGAGGAAATAAAAAACTTAGATTTTATTTAGTCTGAAAGTAACTTAAATACTGAGAATTTTTCGAATCTATGCTTATAAACCATAAACTAGAAGTTCTATTTTGATGGCCGGAAATTGTGTGAATTGTCTCAATATTCTCTTTATAAAATTTAATTGATATTAACATTCTTCATATGATTGAACATGAAATAAATTCGAATGCGCGACACATAACACGTTAAGTGAATTAAATATCTCTCAAAATTTCATTTTCAATCGAATTTACATTTATTAACTGTGATAACTGGAAAATTACTTCATTACTTACTTTCAATAGAAGTATGACTTTTTTGCTAATCTTACTCTCAATGAGATTGAGATTATCTATAGTTCTTATCTCAAATCGTTTAGGATTAAGTCGTCAAAAGCGTTAAATTGATTTTTATTAGAATTTCTCTCATCTCTTCGATAATGATTCAATTATTCAATTAATTTTATTTAAATTTATGAATTGGTTGTAATGGCAAGTGTTTTGAGTATTTTTTTGTTTATAACTCAATACTGGTTGTGCATTATTAATGAAATTTGTGTTTTTAATGCGGAAAATCGGTAAAAAATTTATGATTTTTAAACTAAAATGAGTTTTCCTGAATTATTTTTCTAACTAATTTTGGGGCATAAATGAATTGCATTTATGATTTCAAACGTGTTTGTAAATTATTCACTTTCTATTGATTTCTGCTTTATTTGTAATATTCGTTCTGTTTATTTGGAAAGAAAGAATCCAGAAATGAAATATTGTTGCGTAGACTAAATATGCAATTTTGTTTGATGTGTTATGAGTTTGTTGATTCAGGGACAAGGTTAGAGATCTAATCTTCAGTCAGAGTTATATTTGAGTTGATAAGTTAGGAGAGGACACTCATATAGGTCGAAGTTTCAATATTTATATCAAATTATCATCTAAATTATGTTTTAGTAACATTCTGATCATTTTTGTCAAATCATTTGATTACAGCGAACTTCAATTCAATTTCCATTTTTATATCAAGTTAATTGAGTTATCTCTTAGTTAATGTTTATGATTAAGTTTTTTCAATTAGACAATTATTAAATAAGTTATTCAAACAAATTATGTGTCAAAAGAACTTTATTAATATTGGAATTTTTAAACCTAATTTTGAATGATGAATGTTTTGAAAACATATTTCTATTTTTAAATTTATTGCATCAAAATAACTATAATTAAAACAATAATATGGCAAAAAGCTAAAGAAAAGCATCTTATAATGTGTATCATAGCCTGCCTTGAAGTCAATGCCCTATATTATTGACTGAGGTCTACATAAAAAAATACTGAGAAAATTGACGAAACATTCATAAAATTTGAAGATATGTCGCTCATGGCTAGTAATAAGAGAAAAGTTAAGTAATAAACTTATAATTTCGTGCAGGAGTTTGTGTGCATTGATGCAAATTTTACAAATTCTCTCTAACCTGTATTTGTGAATTTGGAGATCAGGTCTAAGGAAAGCGATAACTGACCTGAAACTCAACATAGTTGAGCACGAAATTTAAAAATAGCGACAGACTGAAAGTTACATCAATGCTATCCGTAATAGATTCCAAATTCTCACTTTGAAAAAGGAAAATACGATAAGTTTAAAGATTAATGTTCAACAAAAACATGTCTCATCTCACAAACTTGTTGAGAAGGGATGTTCCCTATCATTTAGTAGTTGATTAAGTCTGAGAATATTTAGATAAATTTTTTTAATTCATTTATTTGTTCTCTTAACCTAAATCCGAGAGCTTTAACCATATAGTGTTCAGTTATTATATTATTTACTCATATCTAAGCATTTAATTTTTTAATTCAATATAATGTTATACAAGAGGAAAAAGTGAATCCCGAAATTGAAGTTTTTCACTTTACATTATATTAACCGAGAAAAATTCAGTTAATTTTAGGGTAGAGTTCAAATATAGCCCAAATCTTATGTCAATAAATCATTTTGAAATAATTGATTTTTGTACACGAGACAACTGATGGCGATTATTAGGATCAATGTTTAAACTTAAAATAGAGATTATTCGTTCAAATCTTAAAAAAATTCACTTGAAAAAAATGTCGCGAATAAGTTATGCCTAAGGGTTATAATTAGCCCATAGTATTGAATTAGCTTAAGTTGGTAAAAGTTCTTGAAATAGTTCCAAAAAATATTGATAAATTATGAATTGTCAATAACTTATTTATATTAAATGAGATAACATTCACCTCAAACTATTTGTATTAATCTATGAAAGTTTAAATAACAAATTTTATCAACAATTAGTTCATTGAACTAAAGTTTTAGTTAATGAATCTAAAAATACATTCATTTCGAAGAAAAATATAAAACTTGTTGATTTTTTGAAGTGTTTTCTAAAAATTGAACCATTTTTTGCTTGACTGACAGAATACATATTTCGGTTTCAAAGTATTGTTCGCAAAGCGATGCATAAAATATTTTCACGACTTGATAAAGTTTTTGACCCAATTTATAGCATATTTCAATTCGGGTGAATCTATTAAAACATATTTCTCATAATGTGAACGGAAATATATTTTTAAGATTACACAAGGCTTATGTCTTACCAATAAATGAATTTTCAAATAAAAATAATAGTTTTACACCCTTTTAAAATACAATTTAATGCATTGAAAAAAGTACAGAATAATAAGAAATACACATAAGAAACGAATATAATTATAAATATTTTGTAAATTTTTGGAGCAAATATATTATGAAAACCTTTGGTTATAGACTTCAACATGTTATGATGTATTAGGTTTTGCTGAATAATGTTTTCTTTATAATTAGTAATTATAAATATCAGTAAAATATAATAACAGACACGCAAACAGTTTGTCAATCAGGAAATTGTTTGAATATAAGCTCTTGAGATGGACTTCAAAGAAGTTCAATTAAAAATAATTAAATACTTTTGAGATAATTTTCAAATTTATTAATTATTATTCATCACTTAAACTACTTTTTGAAAAAGAGACTCATTTTTATGGATATAAGAAGAAGAAGTGTTTTGTTTGATCTTTAAATTTTGATTGAATGTAATGTAATTTTAGAAATTTATTTACAGCTTAACTACATTAATAGCAACTTTAATAACTTACGGTCATCCGTCTCTGGACAGACCATCGCCATATTCACCTGACTATTCTCCAGATTGTGACTTAATAGTTCCCGGCCATAAAAACCCAGAAGATGATACCGCACAACTATCCCCTGGCTTACAATATCTTGGAAACTATATTCCAGAGTAAATATTAGAATTTAAATAGAAAAAACTTCCTGTAAATTGATTATTAGAATTAATA
The DNA here is from genome assembly GCA_034694065.1 of Camisia spinifer. Classification (NCBI taxonomy): domain Eukaryota; kingdom Metazoa; phylum Arthropoda; class Arachnida; order Sarcoptiformes; family Camisiidae; genus Camisia; species Camisia spinifer. The sequence goes on from JAQFXV010000815.1 coordinate 13,364, forward strand.
ACTAATTAATTAATTGATTTTGAAACCGAATTAGCATAAAGAAGCGTTCGACATACTTTCCTGGAGGCCAAGTATGCATCAGTTATGATGACATCAATAGAGCTGTAGCAGAAGCCACAGCATCTGTTGGAGGACGTGTTCCGGCTGAGGTTCATGAGCTCTCTTCAGACTTCCCAAAACCTCCTCACGTGGCAATCGCTGCGGAGATCATTCAAAGAGCCTCACAATTGTTGGCCAAATGGTACGGATTGTCAAAAGAAGCCATACTTTTCGGTTTGCCTCGAATCGACACCTATAAGACAGCCGTCAGAGATATTTGTCCCACATTTTTGAAACCAGTAAAATGTGAAATAAGTAAATACCGAACACTAACTGGAATGTGCAATAATCTCGAATATCCGAGTTGGGGAAGTTCCAGATCAGCTATGCTTAGCTTTTTACCACCTGATTTTGCCGATGGTATGGGAAATGCTGTTGATTAATAGCTCACGTTTTCAACTGATTTCAATTCAAATTATAATCAATTCGTTTAACTTTAATAGGAATCGCTATACCGAAAAGATCCAAAGAAGGGGGAGAACTACCCGGCCCACGACTATTATCATTTGTATTGCATCAAGATATTAGTGAACACGATCATCACATGACTTATTTGACTATAGCCTGGGGTCAAATGATTGATCACGATCTGACACTCGCCGCCTCTCCAACTGGTAATTATTTTGATCATTTATTAAAACTAATATTTGTTGAAACTAATCGTTCAAATAATTAAATAGATGAGAATAATCAGAACATTGAGTGCTGTAAATACCCGGTTGAGGAACAACATCCCAATTGTTATCCAATTGAGATTCCACACGACGACCCTTTCTATAAATTTTTCCGCAAACAGTGCATGGATTTCGTGCGATCATTGCCTGGCCTTAAGCCTAACTGTCCTTTAGGACCAAGAAGTGTTCAAAACGCCATTTCATCTTATATTGACGCCAACTTTATTTATGGATCCACTCAAGAAGTCTCAACACGATTGAGAGAGCATAAAGGCGGTCGACTTAAGACATCACCGCTTTATAGAGAGCTCGGAATCAAAGATTTGTTGCCGATGAAGACGAAAGAGCCGGAAGTTGGCTGTGAACGAAACGGAAGACATAATTTATACTGTTTTGATGCCGGAGATGAAAGAGCTAACGAACAGTTGCAGTTGACTGTTATTCATACAGTTTGGATGAGAGAACATAACAAAATCGCAGACACATTATCTCATTTGAACCCTCACTGGGATGACGAGATCTTATTTCAAGAAACCAGAAGAATCATCGGTGCCGTCACCGCACACATCACTTTCAATGAATTCTTACCAGTCATTATTGGACGCAAATCAATGAGTGCTCACGGGTTGGATTTGGTTGAGCATGGTTATTATGAAGGATATGACCCTAAAGCCAATCCTGGCGTCAGAACTGCCTTCCAAGCGGCCGCTTTCAGATTCGGGCATTCAATTCTACCCGATGTTACTGAAAGATACAATAAATACCACGAAAAACTCGGTAATTAATTATATTCCTTTAAAAAAGCTTTATTGTCGCCGAAAGTCTTTATTGTCACCGAAAGTCCTTATTCTCACCGAAAGTCTATTCTCACCGAAAGTCTTTATTCTCACCGAAAGTTTAATTAAAATCAGTCATCCATTGAATTTATTTTCCTATCTATTTGTTTATTAATGAATTACTTAAATATATTTTAATGGAATTAACTTAACATTATTTCAGAGGCGATTAGACTTTCGTCATTACTTCGTCAGCCGTACGAACTCTATAAGCCTGGAGCCATTGATTCGTTTATTATGGGTCTCGTTAATCAGGAAACATATAGAATGGACGCTGAAGTGACCACTGAAGTAACCAATCATTTGTTTGAAAAACCAGGAGAAAGATTTGGTCTGGATTTGGCTGCGATGAACGTACAGAGAGCTCGTGAAATGGGTGTCGCCGGTTATAATGCTTACAGAGAATTCTGTGGTTATCCAAGACTTAAAAACTTTCACGAATTGTCCGGACTTTTCAGCAATAAAACAATACAACGATTTGTCAGTTTATACAGAGATGTCGATGATATTGACTTATGGAGTGCTGGTATTGCTGAATATCCACTTCCGGGAGCACTATTGGGACCAGTCTTTTCATGTATTATTGGTGAACAATTTTCTCATGTGAGAAGAGGTGACAGATTCTGGTACGAAAACGCGGGCTGGCCTTCACAGTTCACACTCGAACAACTCAATGAGATTAGGAAATCAAAACTTGCGAGACTTTTATGCGAAAATGGAGATGATATCTCAACTATACAGATATACCCTATGCTTATGGCAAATCCAACCACGTATGTATTCTTAATCCTATTCATGTCACTCAATTCAAATTCACTTTCAGCCCTCATTACTCTTTATACTATTCATTATCTTTTCCGATTTAATCAAATTTTTATTTGTATTTTCAATATAGGAATCCTCGAGTAGAATGTCATGACTTACCAGCAATGGACTTATCGTACTGGAGAGACACAGAATACTTATCAGATTCATATAAAGGAAAAGCTAAAGCATAATAAGTTAGGGAACAATTTTATTAATAACGGAGTGAAAATCAAAATTGTTAGTTTTCTACTGGTTTTTTATATTGATTATATATCTCAAACCAAAACTTTGTCTCTTTATGTAAATATACTATAATGTCAATCATTGAATTAAATATTTATGAAATAAAACCCTTTTTCCATAATTTCTCTATCTTTTGCGTTTCTAATATTGATCCACTTTTCAAAAATTAATTCAATCGAAGTTTTGTTCAGTAGAAAAGTAGTCAAATTTTGAGACCAATTAATTGTGAATAAGCTTTGGTTGGATTGACAATAATTTTTTGAATAGTAGATGTGAAAATGCAGTAAATAAATGACTATTTGTCACGCATTCATACAAATTACATGAACATTAGAAATTGTCTCATAAAAATCATTTTTATTGTAAACGAATTTTTTGAAATTGTCTTATCTAAAGGAAATAAAAATTTAAAATGATTAACCATTCATTATAAGAAATCTTTTGAAGATATTTATAATTTTTAGTCAAAACCTGGTTTAAATGGCAATTAATTGACGAAAGTTTTAACGATTGAATTGTAGAATTGAATTGCATTTTGGAAGCTTGAACTTCGGGTGTTTGACAAATTATGAGCGAAAAGCTGTAGTGAGTATTAATAAAGCAGGACAGGTCTAAGCTCGAGTTAGACAAGCTCAAGCTCGAAAAGTTTCGGACTTATATTTTAGGCTATAGAAGTACAGGACCTTGAATTGGAATCTAAGCTCATAGATGTATGCGTTTAAGTTTCCCATATCTCATAGCATTCAAGGCTTCTTTGGAGAGCATAATGAGGTACTTTTGGAAGCAGTGAACCGATTAATCTTTGTAGTTTTAAAAAAGTTGCAAATTATTTTCACAAAACGAACTCAATAAACTGTAATTTTCAGTCAAACCAAGCTTAACACATAAAAGTTTGTATTTTTTATGGTTTTAAATGTTTGACTCCTTTTTCATTTGGTTACACTAATTCACCTAACATTGATTACTTTAAACTTTGAACAAATAAGTATTTTTGTTAATTTCATGTCAAATTTTATGGGAAATACTTAATCTTAAAAATCGAATTTTTCTCTTCTTCTACCATTTGAAGGCCAGCCCAACTACTCGAGAACCAAATGAAAAAACTTTTCACCCACGATCATTTTATACCAAGTGTTTCTCATAGATAAAGTGTTTTCTACCCAAAACATCTTTCAGAGAATTAGTAATGTTTTAATCGCAAAAGAATTCCTGGCTTTCAATCTTTTGAGATTCTAGTTAAGAGTCATTTCAAACATTGAATTTTAAAATCACATTTTTAAAGAGAAATAAAAATTTTGAATTAAAATGTTTGGGAAACTTTCACTGATCACATTTTTCTTTTTACTATTCCTATAGCAAGAATAAATTCCAGAATTGTATTTATTTTTTCAGATCAAAATCATAGGAATCTTACTATACTTTATTGAAATCGTGAATTTGTAATCATTGAACACCATAAATAAGTTACTCTATAGATTTGCCAAAAAATTTTTGCAGATTAATTTATTATTCATTCTGATAACGCTAATGTGTGAACTGCAGTCAAAACTTGACTTAGAAATAAAGTCATGATTAAAGTTTGTTAATTAGCGCAAACTCTTTC
>JAQFXV010000816.1:0-17612 GCA_034694065.1 Camisia spinifer
CACTGAATGATTGACAATAAGCGCAGTTTAATATAACTTTTACCATTCCGTGAACTCTCGACAAATGGCCTTCAGAACAAAAAATCGATATCAATAAACTAATTATAACTAATAAATGCATACCTTTAAGACTTCCGGATTGAGTGAATCTAGATTTGCATTTTTCACAGCAAAACGGCTTTTCTCTGGTATGCGTCACATAATGTCTTCGTATCTTTGTTTTGTCATAAGATTTATACTCACATGAGGGACACTTAAATGGCTTCATTCCTGAATGCATTCTCTTGTGTCGATCCATTTTTGACCTTTCCTTACAATAGTATTGGCATTGATCGCAATTAAACATAGTGTTGGCTTTGTTTTGAAAACAAATTATAAAATATGTTTTTATTTGATTCAATTGAATCTGATTTATGATAAGCAAAAACTATTTAAGTTTTTTATTCGAAACTTACGCTTTGAGTTGAAATTTTGAGGAAGTGGTAAAGCAGTAGTTTGTTTGAAGCTGTAGTTTCTGACTGTCATGTGAGAGATGATATGGTTTCTCCACAGCGAACGAAACTTGAATTGTTTTCCACAAATTTGACAATCGAATGGTTTACATTCTCCCGAATGAATGTTAACGTGTGCCCGAAATTCCTCAAAATCGTTGGTTTCATAGCTGTCAGCACATAAACTACAACTATATCTTTTTGCAACCATTTTCTCGTATTGTTTCACTTCATTAAATGATGATTTGCTTTCAAGTTGAATGATATCATTTGAATGTGTGGAATACATCGGAGGCATAGAAGTCATGAAAGGAATTGAAGGCCATCTCATGATTTCTCCGGTAATCGATGATGAATATGAATAAGGAATGGTCGCAATATTGCTATTAAAGTTTGAGACAATCATAGAATTTTGCTCATCATCTGAGTTGGCATTCGTTGAAATACATTGATTCTGAAAGCGTATGATTGGACACCACTGATGATGATATAAGCTTTGGTATTCATTGTTAAAACCCATATTCCATTCTAATTATAATTTATATAAAATTAAATGAATCAGAAGATAATTTTGAATTACATTTGTTTACCTCTATTCATATTTTTAAAAACAGTTTCACTTTCGGTTTTAATTTCTTCAAATTCAACATCATTTTCAGGAATAATAAGTTTATCATCCATTTTGACTGAATTCGCAATATTAGTAGAATAAAAAAAATATTCAATTTTAAAATTAGTGAACGCAATAGAATTAAAATTTGAATTTTTTATTCCAGTAATTATTATTCTTTAAATAAATATTTAGTAAGCTTTTAGGGAAGAGAATATTAAACTTACTGAAAACAGAATAGAATCGCGAGCTTCTATGATATAGAGATTTATATGCAATTGTTTTAACATTGTTGTTGTCTCGTTTAGAACTCTCAGATTAATTATATAGTATGTCCCAGAAGTCCAGACACTAAGAAAAAAGTTTTAATTATTGAAGCTCGAGCTTTGCCTTAGAGTTAAGCGTTTTAGAGCATTGTATTTCAATTGAAAAGTATTTAATATTATTTCCTATTGCTATTCTTCAGCGGATCTGGTTTTTCAATTCCAATAATAGAAAGTCTAGATCTGATTAAAGAATGCTAAAAAATATTTCAAATTCTTTACTTTTCGATATCAGACTAGAATAAAGTCGTATATCATTTGAAATAAAAGAAAATGAGATTAAAGTAAAAGAATCGCATGATTTATACGACTAATATTGATATCCTAAAAAGTTTTTATCTCAAGAATATTATAGTCTGAGTTAATTCATTTCAGTGATAGTTATTCAGTTGATAAATGCTCTCCTTTTATTGAATAGAGCTATAAATTGTATAAGATTATAGCCATTAAGAATACCCTTATCAATAAATATTAAGAATATATACATATAGATAAAAAATATAGAGAAAGCATCGAAATTCTGGCGTCAAATACAACTACAAATAGATTATTATATTGAAAAATGTTTTTGAAATAATAATAATAATATTCTTTGTAAACGCTCGAGTAAATGCTGTCGAAATGCATTACTTAAGGTACTCATGCTGTTAAAAAGCATCACTGACTCAGATATTAAAGCAAAAAATATTATTTTCGAGTTCAGATTAGTTTCAGGTGGAGCTAAAAATTGGCGTCTCAGTCAAGTGATTAGAGTCTTCTATTGTCACATATTTTTAATAATTAATGTCTTTTATAATGTTGTTCAAGCATTTAATTTGCTTTTCTTCAAACATATTGTTCTAAATTCTAATACTATTGGAGAGAATTCTAATACTATTTGCACGAAAATCACAATTTATTTGTTAAGATTGTGCAAAATGATTATCAAACAAATAATCGAAATGAGAATGTAATTAAAATAAGATAAGCTTTGATTTCTTAAATAACTTGGTTTTAGTTTTTCAATAATTCAAAAGCAAATAATAGAACGATTCCTTTATTTAGAAAAATGAATATTTTTCAAATCGTAATAAATTTATAATTGTTTATCACTTTTTATCACTTATTAAATGTTTAATTCGCAAAATTGACTTTAATTTGATTAATAATTTGTTTCACATCAATGATTGATATATATGTTGTCGATTCAAACAAAACAAAATGCATAAAATTTACTGAAAAAGTGATTATAATGTAAAACAAATTTAAACCAATTTATAATAAGAACAATGCATTCATTATTTCTGAGATACAAAAGTAATCAATAGAAAGAATGATTTGAAGTAAACATATTCTAAATAAGTTTAATGTTTACGTAATAAAAGTTTATGATTATAACAGAACCTTATTCTCAAAAATGAATGAAAATGAAGTCAGACTTAAGCAAATATTAGGTTTTGAAGAGCTTAAGACTTGTGTCAGTTTTTTTCAAAAACTACAAACTTTTGTCGAGAAATATTTTAATGAGAAACTAAAAATTCAAAAAATTATGATCAAAAATGTTTGTTCCGAAAAGTGTTTAACTTAAACATTAAAAAAAAGTTTAGATCTCAATACAGTAAAAGTTAAGCGAGTGTTGACTTCAAACTTGATTGAGATCTGAACTATTTTTGAAGTTTAACCTATGCTAAAGTCTGATAAAGAAAGTTTTAGTCATCGATGGAAATGCTAACACTGGGACACCTGAAAGCACTGCAACCCAAGAATTTGCTGCAACCGCTGCCCACACCTCCTGTTCCTACAATACGAATGAACGAAACCGGACGCTTTTCAAACTTCAATAATTGAAGACCACGTCCGGGAGTGTCTGTCTTATCAACGATTCGATCCCATGACTTATCATCGCCAGAGATCTCAACATAATATTTATAGGAATCGTTTTGATCTTTATTATAAATTTTAAACTCCATTGAGTCTAAAAGGTATGGCTGAGACAATTGTATGTTAAATGCATTCTTCTTCAGATCATCGCCAAAATTTCGGACAGGAATGAAATATGCGTAGCGTTGAGTCGAATGAAGTAAATACAAGTCGTGTCTATTGATTGGATATCTAGAAAATAATCGAAAATTTGGTTTTAGTAAATCAAATAGTGTTTAGAAAGTTATTGATTACCTAATTCTTGTTCCGCAGTCGAGATTCGCGATGTCGTCGTTCGGAATAACAAAACCATTTTCTTGTTTTAAAGGATTTCGAGTGTAATTACAATCAAATGAGTCTATAATGATATCAGCAATCTTTCCATCAGGTCGTGTGCCCACAATCTTAAGATACTTAAGATTAACAGAATCAAAGTATAAGTCCTGCCACGAACGGCACACAAACTTTGAATAATCAATAACTTTCTTCCAATTTTCGTTATCAGTTGAGCTCTCGATATAATAACAATACTCTCCTTTTCCTGAAATCAATTCAGATAAACGTAATTTAATGTGATTTATATCATAAGCCTCTGGGAATTCGACCGAATAATAATATCCAACATTTTCAGTCTCGTGTTTCATAGTTTTAATCGTAAATTTAGGCGTAAAGTCAATCGCTTCCATTTTAATGGCCTCAGTATTAGTCGAAGTATCCAATGATACTCTTTTCCTCTTAGGCTGTATTGCGTCCAATATTTGTGAATCAGTCACCAAATGTGTAGGTCTGACAACATTTAAGAGCTCTTCTTGTGCTAATTTAGTTAAACTGATACATAAAACCAAATCTTTAGAATCGAGTCCAGGGTTAGTATTAATCCATTTATAAACGGCTTTAAACTTTTCCACTTCTGGCGCTTCAAAACTTCTTCGAGTTATCAAAAGCTTGAAATTATTGACTGATTGTCCATAAGTCGAGTCGTGATGTAATAACTTAACAGCTGAGCGATCCATAAAATTAAGACAATAATCAGCCAAAGAATTGGTTTCATCGAAAAGATTTGAAGCCGAATATATGACCCAAACATTATCAATGGTTACGATGTCTTTGAGATAATTAGAAATTCCGGAAACAATTTGATTCAGTTTACATCTATGGGAAAGCGTTAAGACATCAATAACTAGTTCCAGATCTAAGTCATCCACAAATAATTCGCCACAATATAAATATTTAAGCACTTGTTTAAGAGCAGCCGCAGTCGTGCCGAAGATGTCTAGAATTGATCCACTATTTGATACGATACCAAAGTCTTTACTACTCGAGTGATCGTTGAGATCATCGGAATCGCCATAAAGTTGTTTAAAGAAGTATTGACTACGAGTGGCGACAATGGCTTTGTGTGCCGGCAATACCTGTCCCTCAACTCTTAGCTTAATATCACTCGTATTTTCATTGAGATAAAGAGAACCAATTTGTTTCAGTAAATCATTCTTACCATCAATTACTCCTCTCTTAGCAACGATTCCATTTTCGCCATTCATTTGACTCATTCCTGAATCGTTTAAAGACGTCACAGATATCTCTTCTTTCATCGCTATGTCTTCTCAATAATTACTAGTAATCATTAATCGTTTTATTTAACAATTTCTTTGTCTCAAATGCCGGCCTTTCAAAGGATTAACAACAAAACCTTTTTCAATAACGTCAAACATTTCTATTCGTCGATAACTTCTTTAGGTTTACAATTATACGAAATTAATATTTAATAAATGTCTTTATTTATTCAAATAAACTTCAATCATATATTTAAATAAAGTTATAATATATTCAATCTTCAAAATTGTGTCTTTACTTCATTTTTTAATGAAATATTAATTAATTCCTAAAACTTTTCTATCTATAAAAGCATTCAATTTTATTTTGACGTAATTTTTGAAACAGATTTCAGTCTTTTTAAATTCAATTGAATAATAATTTTTGTAGAAATATTTGGTTGTAATGAATATAAAATAATAAATAATAAATTATATTGAAATAGATTTCAAACAAATCAATGTTAAGTTCAAAACGTGTATTCAATCATAACATAAGAAGACATTTAACTATTAATTTTTGAAGTACAATATTTTTCATTAGTCTTTATTATTATTAACTTTAAAGATATATTTATTATTTTTGTAATAAATAGCGAACAATTGAATATCAATTAAATGGAAAGCGAATCGTCTGAAGACTATTATTCTGATGAAATCGATCCCGAAATTGAAGTGTCTTTATATGGTTTACTTCATCATCATTTAGATGAAGATAATTATAATACTTATCAAGAATTGAATAATGATTTGAAACAAGATTTTAATATTAATAGTACTTTAGATTATAAAAGAACTCAACCATCAAATGATAATTGTTTCAAAACTAATATTCGATTGAATTCTAAAAAAACACAAGTTTTTCACAATAATAGAGAGAAAGTTTCGTTTGAACCCAAAAACAAATCCGAAATCGAATGCATTCAAATCGATGACTCGTCTGAAGACTCGGATGTCGTTATCATTAGTGATAATGAGAAGAGTAATAAGAAATCGATTAAATCTAAAGACAAGAAGAAAACTAAATCTAATAATAAGTCAAACAACAAATCTATAGACATATTGTTTGCAAATGTGAATAATTTAAAAGATTCTTCACTTTTACAAATGAATAAGTTTTATAACGAAGACATTCACGACAGCGAAGAAGAAATGGAAATTTTTAATAATATGAGTAATGATAAGAATGACTGGAAAATTAGTTTTAATGACGTTTTATTAAGTAATAGAAAAAGTAATAGATATTATAGAAATAGATTTATTTGTAATAATTGTTCAGAACGCGGACATCAGTCCAGAGATTGTCCACTGCCTAAGGTTTGCATTAATTTGTTTGCATTTCAATTAGTAATTAATTATTTATTTTCTATATTATAGAAGATTCCGACCTGTTATTTATGTGGAAATAATGGACATAAGAGTGAAAGATGTAAATCAATTCTATGCTCAAAATGTTTTAGTTCAAGCCATAGGACAGCAAATTGTAATGTTTTAGTCAATCAATTAGTTTGTAATCAATGTGGGGTTAGAGGTCATGATGACAACCAATGCACTTATAATTGGAGGAAATATCACATGACTGTAAGATTGAATTAAAATCACTTATATTTTCGCTCCAATTAATTGGAAATTTGTATTTTTTTAAGACAACTACAGAATTAGAGCCCATATTAACTGATATATCAGTTAATGAAAGAGTTTCGTGTTATAATTGTGGGGCTTTTGACAAACATTACGGACACGTGAGTTGTTTTAGACTTATTTTGTTTGAAACATATTATAAATGCTGTAATTAATTGTTTAATGTTTTAAAGGAATGTCGTTCAAAAACAGTACACAATTTTCTCCATTTGATACCACCTTCACCTATAATGTTAGACTCATCTAAATTGTCAAAAAAGGGTAATTGTATTAATGGGAGAGCAAGTAATTTATTGCATCATTCTATACATAATGGAAACATTGTTAGTAATCAATTGAGGTCTCCATTGAGCACATCATTTGATGAAACATTATCTGAGTTTAATTTGAGCCAAAATAGCATAACGAGTACTACAAGTTATAACAGAGGAAACAAACACATCAAATGGATATATCCCGAGACAAGTAGTACTTCTCTTATGAGAAATGAAGTTTTTGAAGACAGACTAACATTAAATGAGTTTTCGGTTGGCTCTCATATATCCCAAAACCAAATTCCTTTACATTTCAACTCTGCACAAACTCATAGTCATGAAGAAATCAATAATTCAATGCTAGAGAGAAGTGAAAGAACACCTACAAAAAGGTCAAAACGAAACAAACATAAAAATAATGTTGAAAGACATGAATTGCTCAAAGAAACAAATATCAGTTCAAATGAGATTAAAATAAAAAAAAAGGAAAGAAAGATAAGAAGACGAATAAATAGAAGATTGAATAAAAAATTTGCTAATATTAAGAATCGTGAAAAATCCAAATTTTTGAATAACGGTCGAATTGAAAGTTTATAATAATGTTTTTTAAAAAAATATTATCGTTTCTTAAATTAATGAAATAAATCATAAGTTTTACAACAGTCAAAATTGACAAATGATTCTTATTTATTATGAGAGAACACAACACGGCCTTTATATATAACTTATATTATTTAGAAAATGTGCTCTTTATATAACTAATAATAATATATACTTTGATTCAATAGAAATTGTCTGTAATCGGTCAGAATGAGTAGAAAAAATATTGTTATAATGTATAAGGTGTTCGTCAAAGTATACGCCACTGTTGAAAGTGTGCTTTCATTCATGCGAGTGTTATATAATACCATTTATCAATAGACGTTTGATCAGTTATGGCCAATACAGCCATATTTGCCGATTCACTCTTTTGATTGATTATTGCGAGCCCTTTCTCAACATCAATCTTATGACTGTTCGACAAAGTCGTATTCTTTAAGTCAAGTTCGCTTTCATTAGAGACGTTTGACACCAGTTCTTTCCAATATTCATGCGTTTCTGAAATGATCTTTTCAGCGAATGCCCTATTCTTTGGCTCTCCATTGAATGCAAACTTATTTGGAGGCTTTCCGTCTGGGATTTTATAAATTTTGAACCATTCGTGGGTGGCTTTTATGAGTCCGGGCATAAGCATCTCTACGTCTTGGATATCATTCAATTGATCGGCGAGAGGGTCTTCAATATCAATTGCAATAACTTTCCAATCAGTTTCTCCTTCATCGATGAGAGCCATTACACCCAGAACTTTAACTTTTAATACCTCTCCTCGTGTGGCAACTCTTTGTCCAATTTCAATGACATCAATTGGATCGTTATCTCCTTTACAACCCGTTTCTTCATCCAAATGTTTTGGGTCTTCCCATGTTTGAGGAATAGCGCCATAATTCCAAATATAGCCCTTATGTGGAAAGGGATTCTTTACATAACGTAATTTACCATTTTTTATGTCTTGTTTGATAGGATTTAGAGGTTCTTTAGTTGAGATCTCCATTTTAGCATTTGTCCAGCGAGGGATCTCACAAACCATGTGATAGATTCGATTTCCTTCGTCAGCAAATATAGGAATGTCATGCCATGGAGACAATGGTTCACCTGAACTCTTCTCTAAAAATAACAATTCAAATAAATATTCAGTTTTCATGCACTCAAATATTTAATTAAAATATTCATCACTGACTCGTGATGTCAATCAGTATGTTATGGAGTAATCATATTATAGCATAACATATAAATTAATTTGATTTCCTTTTACTTAATACTAATAGAATTTTATGCGCATTAATGATGAAATTGTTTGTATAGTTTGAGACCCGTATCATATCATAACTCATTTGAACTTTTTTCCCATAAGTTTTGAAAATTAAATATTAAGTATACATAAGTATAAGGGTATGGAATATAAGAAACATCGAAAAGCAATTCATTAATCATAAGACTGAGAGTGAGTTTCTTTCCCAATAAATCAGTGTTAAGTTAATTATGTAGTTCTGTATATGATTTAATCTGTGAACCAAATAAAATAGCATTCAAATGAATATTCATTAGGAATTACTTTCAGTCAGAGAGAGAACACTTTTTATATATCAATCTAAACCATGAAAAATACTATAATCTCTTCATCATGTCATCCACTGAAACATACTTTAATTTATTGCTCAAGTCCTATAACTTAAGGATTCTTTTCCTCAATGTTTAAATGTCTCGCTCTTTCTTTCACTCTTTCCTCTCTCTCTCTCTCTCTCTCTCTCTCTCTCTCTCTCTCTCTCTTTCATTCATTGAATAATAAGATAAAGTTTGAATTGTTTTAGTATTTATATTATCGATACCTCTCTTTATTCATTGAAATTTTGGTCATTTGTCGCACAATAAGAGTAATGAAAGGGAATGAACGGCAATAACAATAGTAATAACTAATAGTATCTCAAACGTACTTAAGATAATGACTTTTCTTCTATTTTTGCGCAAAATAAAGAACAGGAAATCAATTGATTAGAAAATAATATAAAACAATATAAACAATAGATTTAAATAAGAATTGATTAGTTTTGATTAATTATTAGATGACTTACTGTAATAAATACGATAATCAACTGAATTATGAGCTCCTCTTTGGTCAGTAATTAATGCCATTGTTTGTAAATCAAATGCAGATCTTTTACTAAAACAATTAATGTGTTGTAAACGATGTGTTGCCAGTGATGACCGCTTTGATGACCACTTAAGACAACAATCAATGACCGAATTGAACACTAAACGATTTTGATATTCGTTTGTCGATACGTGACGTACAGACACACCAACTAATGACCAAAAGTTGCAAATATTATACTTTCTACTAAACCTTGGCTTCAATGCCAATAATGATGACTTTCTTAATATAAAGTGAAATATATTATGACTAAATATCATGGTTTCCATTCATTCAAAGTCAAATTTATGCTTATTATCAATCAGTTATCAATTAATAAATTCTCATAAAACTATTGCAACGCATCAAAACATCTGTCATTTATTATCAATTTTATAAAGATATCATTTTTTTATTCACTTATAATATGAGACAAATCACCGGCTTTTCAATGAGATTATCATAGCTTTGAAGGCATTTCATATCTATTTACAACTTATCAATATTTTTGTGCTAAAATATAACGATTCAATTAAAATAATTTCACTTACATTTAAATATTTGTTGCGCTCTTTTCTATGTATTGATAACAATAGGCTTTAATAGAAACGATTGGTTAATAAGTTTTGATTTTATTCTTTTGAAGATAATATCAATAAATAAATATTGATATTTATATGATTATAACTTATTTATCACACGTTTCACACAAACTAAGCCTTATTATTAGCGACATATGCCGTATCATATCTGCTATTCATTCCACTAAAACCTCTGTTTAAGCAAAAAACAATATTATTTTTATTCGTAGATTGTTTTAACATTAGTTTATATTATGTAAAAATTCAATTAAGAAAATAATTAGTCTTAAACACATTGACATCTTTCTAGTCTTAATTCAATTTAATCTCATTTAGTTTTTTTGCTCTAATTTTAATTTAATTATAAGGCTTATAAATATTAATTTAGAAAAAAAACATTGGATTGTTATATAACTGGCTTTGACTGTATTATATTGAGAGCTGATAAGTCCTGTTGTCATAACAGCACTGCACTGATTGACGTCATATAAATAGCGCCAAATTTATATTTATCGCGAATATTACAGCAAAGAATCGATTAAATTATATTAAATATAGTACTTTTCATACGATGTTTTGATAGTGTCATTACTTCTGATGAAAATTTGAATTGAGTATAAGAATATGCAAAATATAAGAACAATAGATTATGCAATTAATGAGTATTCAAAACAAAATGGTTTGAATTCCTAGTACTTAATATCTGTATTAAAAACAATTAAATTCATTACTTTAAATCACTTTAACCCACAATTAAGTTTGTTTTCATGCATGAAATTGAAAGTCAAAGAATGCTAGCTTTGAATTTGATGATCGCTTAGTTTATTAAAAACAATTAGAAATGTTTGTGATCAAGTTTCTTATCTGCAAAGCTTAACAAATACTTAAACAACTTTTGCTTGCATTGAATAATTAGAGAAATTTTTTGATACAGAAATGTCATTCATATTGAGTGAGAAGATAAGGAACCAAAGTTTGAGTGGATGTATAAAAATAGCTACTTTTATAAGAATATTAAATAAAAGATTGTAGTCTAAGATATGTGAATGACTGGAAGCAAATTGAAGCCTAGCTTTGATTGAGAATAAGCTTTTAAATTGAAAAGATGTGAAAAGAAATCGAAGTGAAATTTTTGTGTCGCTATATATTATTATATTCTATATAAGCATCAGGGGATCAATAAAAATATGATTAGGCAATCATGAAAAGTAAACATTATCACATACATTGCTCTGTCATAGACGTGATGATAGGGCGCTTGTCTTTACATTTCTCAGAATGATTCTCAAACACGCAAAATAGAGTGATAATAGCTTAGTAAATTACTTATTATTTATTCCAATCAATATTCAGCTCATAGGCTTTACATATTATTATCAAAATCTATTCCAATAGATAAATCAAAATCAATTCTCGATTCCTTTAGTCACAAATTCAGTTTCGAAACTTTTCAAACTTTTTTAAGCAAAAATACTCATTTAGATCAATAAATATTTTCAATTATTTAAATATATGAAATTTAATAAAATTTCCAAAATATTTCGTGAAAGCAAAAAGTCATTAGAATTCATTTTTTGAACGAATCTAAAAACTTCACTAATGGAGCAAAAATAGGTTTAATTTTTTTCAAGTTATATATTTAGTTGTCATCAATCAAACCAATTAAAGTAAGGCTTATCAGTAAAGTTGAAAATAGCCTTAATATCATTTTTTCGTTATATATTTAACGATTATCTGAATTTAATAAAAAAAATATTTAGCCATAATATAAAACATCTCCAAATGTTATGATTTAAGTTTAATGTATTGAGTGCTGTAGATATTCGATAATTGAAAAGAATTAATTCAATTTTTTACTGCATATTAATGAAGAAATGATTCATTTTTTCGAACTATAAAATGCTATTTCCTGAATATCAAAGATTCACAAACTATAACTTTACGGTTAAGATTCGTTTAATTCAATCGATGAATAGATTTGAGATGTCTTACCAAATACAATGTCATATTTTCTTTTTTAGTTGCTTTCTTTCTTTCAATTGCTGGCATTTAGTGAATAATTCTATTTTAGAGATCAAACTAAGAATTTGAAAGATAAAAATTGAGCTCAAATTTTCCTATGAATAAAATCTAAAGTAAAAAAATTGAAAGCAGTCATAATTTTTCTTCAAAAGAATATTTGCTTCCTTATTATCATAATTAGTTTTGATTTATTGGACAAATTGTGGGATCAAGTTATTTCTGCATCTGTTTTAGTGATATAAACATGAAATTTTAGCGATCGCTTTGTTTCAAATTTATTAAGCAATTGGGGAATAATAAGCTTCGTTGTTATTCCTATTCTTTAAAACTTTAATACTCAAAAAGAAACTATTAATTCAAACTGATTCAGTTTAGATGTGCAAAATTGAACATTTAATTTATTGTTCATCAATTTCAAGTTTTGCTTCAATTCCCTTCTGTTTCACTCATTCTATTAAAATTTGCTTTAAGTTTAATCTATTATCTTGTTTGAAGTCATTATGTTTCTAATGAATTGATCAAATTCAAAACAGACAAAATAATGCAAGACTTTTCCGGAAAATAATTACTTAAGAAATAGATATGAATTTTTAAATACAAAAATACACTCTATTAATCGATATTTATAAAGAAAATGTTGACACTATATTCATATGAAGTAAATGTTATCCAAATCATTTCACTCATCATTTAAAAAAATTAATTTTTATTTTGTTCTGAAGAATAGCAGAAGATAAGGAAAGGATCCAATCTTGAAGGTTAAAGACCATTAGTATTAAAATATATCCATGCGGTTAAGTGTGCTTTAAGTGTGCTTTAAGGTGTGCTTTAAGGAGTGCTTGTAATCATTCAAAACTAGTTTGCTTTTAACAATTTTCTTCTCACAAATCAAACTTTCTCTTTAGCTGTGCTTTAGGTTCGAGTTATCATATCTGTTAAAATCAAATTTTCAAAAATCTAATTAAAACATCAAAAAAGATTAATTACACTTAAAATTTAAAATCTGATTGAATTGAATCAATTTAGTTTAGATCTGAAATTATCAAAATAGCAAACATTAAACAGAATTTTGACGCAGAATCGTTTTAAAAAAGTTACAAATACTGTATATAAAGTTTGCTAAGAATAGGATCCGAAGATTTAGTTTATCAGTTTGTTTATTCTTAAAGAAAAGCTTTGGACATACGGAGACTTATTTCAGGAGAATAAACATAAAGAGTTTATTACAATATTGATATTATATCTCTCCTATAGGAGAAGTACAGGAAATGACTTTAAAATGGGAACTTTGATTCAATTTATGTTAATTATTTACAATTTGAAAATTATTTAATTAAATGTTTGAATTGCGCCCCATTAATCGCAATGCAATGAATGAGTTTCGGGATTACCATCGGGATCTGGCCAGAGTTGACCAGAAGTGATCAATTTCCGGTCGGATCTGGTCGAGTGAGATAGGATTTTCTCAGCTGAGTTAAACTACGTATGACACTTGAGGATGCACTCCTCCGACTGACCCTTTATTATTGTTTAAGTGTATGCATTTATTAACCAATCAAATTGCTGATATGCATCTCCTATACGGAGAGATAAATTGAGACAATCAGATAATTTTAGTTTGTTTGGTTATTGATAAAGTTATAGAATAACTTATAGTTGTATAATCAAATTTCTTCCAAGTTTGCTTTTTTGAATCAGTGATGCTTATAATGTTCAAATCAAACTTCAAACCGAAACTTGACAAATATATATTTCATAAAATCCAAGTTCAATATTTATTTAGTAACATAAACATAAGTTTTCCTTTTCACTCCAAGCAATAATCAAATGATGTTATGATTTTTTTTTATTGAAAATCATTCTAAATGAAGATTAAAACTTTTAATTGCGAAAATTTCGCAACCAATCGACTTATAAGTTGAGAAAATTCTGATTTGTTTATGTGAAAATTGCACTTAAACAATACTGAGTGGGTATAGAAAACCATGACCTGAGGGAAAATCCTGTTAAATGTTTTATTTGAAGAGATGAAAGCAGTGGTCAAATGATATAAATGCAAATTAAATTGATATATAGATATTTGAATGCATAGTAAAGGGCGTGCATTACATTTTATAGAATTTTTTTCACTCGCTTCAATCCATCGCCAAAATCAAATTAGAGATAGTTTTTGATGAGCAGTGGCGTAACATTAACTTATTATGTCGCTAAATGTCATAAGACATTTGATCCCATTTAATAAAAGTGAGACTTACATTAGGGAAAGTAATAAACTAATGGTAGATTTGGTCCAAAGTATTAGTCAGATCACTCTTAGCTTGATTTCTAACTAAACATAACAGCATATATTGGCAGTGCCATCAAGTTTGAGGACACGCCACCAGCGTATAAAGCTTTTTATTATTTATTCTTGTGAATCACATCTAAATAAGTTATTACGCCATATATCGTCACAATTGTAGTCTTCTTTTTACTGTAGTATTTGAGGGTATATTCTCTGCCTCAACATTTGGAGCAGATTTTGCATCGATTTTTAGTTTTCATTTTCTCCAAAAATGTGAAGGCATGCGAGAGTGTGTATTATGTGTGTGTGTGTGAGTGTGTGTGTGTGTGAGAGAGTGTGTGTGTGTGTGTGTGTGTGTGTGTGTATATATGTGTGACTGTGTGAGTGACACATTTTAAAAAGGGAAACTTAAATGATTAAAATATACAATTTTTGCTTTTATGCGATTCGATTGGGAAAAGAAAAGTAAACTAAGTATACAGTACTTGTAATTTAGCACAACCGTATAGTTATAGCTGCTATACATTTATATAACTTAGCAATTAAGCAACTTTTCTTTAGTTTGATTGCCTTCCTTTTTAGTTTATGAGTTCTTCTTTTTGAGCATTGACAATGTGTACGCAGTAGAGTAAACAGAGTTAGCTTTAGTGCTAATTGATTTTCTCGATTCTCCAATTATTTATTTATTCATTGTCCCGAATGTGTCCCAATGTGTGATTCCAATAACGATCTATAAAATTAGGCAACTCGTACTGGCCTATAAATTAAGGAGTTTCACTTATAAGGTCCCAAAAGGGATTCATGATTAGAGAGTTGGAGAACTGCTACATCTCTAAAACTTGATGACATAACTGAATAATGATCTAATGATTTTCACTCTAAATCTCTGTGAACGTTATAAGATCATGATTTTAGGCGACTTCTCATTCCCACTAAAATATTGCTTCTATGAGTATAAGTGTATAACTTTATTGTCTGGTATAACGAAGTGTCGCTCTGTTTGAGGGCATATAATAATAGTACTGGTGTTTATTGTTCAACATTATCATAATCTACAGAATAATCTGGATCTCTATGAGTTGATAAAGTAATGTTTTTCTATTGTCGAAGGCATATATTTGATAATTATATTCTATTGCATTGTATATAAGTATTATTTGTTATAAAGTAATTACTTGTTAAATATATACCCTAAGGAATGGTTTGTGCGCCTGTCTGTCAACTATCTATATGGACTGGTCGTGTCGACTCGATCTCACTCGTGTATTAATTCCCTTTTCAGGTCACGACAGCCATCAGTTCCATTATAATAGTACCAAAATTGCGAAAACTTTATGATAATTAATTTTTCAAAAGCAAAGAGAACATTATGACAGACTTGTAATAGATTTTGTAATTGATTAATGTTAGCATTTTGAATACAATTTAGTTTTTTATTGATCTCTCCAGAGAAGAGAAGCTCTGGAAATTTTTGTTTAGTTTAACAATTATTTGAATTGAAGCGATGTTTTAGAGCTTAATTAATAAACCGTTATTTGATGTAAAAGAATTAGTGTGATAAGAATCCCATACTTATGGAACATCATTATATTTGATACATTGTAGAGAATCAGTCTTTTAAAGGGATTTGCATTAACCGATTATTTGATAAAAATAGTGTTTGTATCGATTGGCAAATCATATACATGTGTGAGTAGAGAGATGTGTGAGTATTATTAGAGCGCTGTTCGCTTCTATTGTTGTGATTAGTGGCACAACTTTTCGCAATCTCACAATCACAATACTAATTCATTGAATACACCGAAATGTGCTCAATCGGTGCTCTACATCATGAGCTATGCCATCAAAAGTGTATTCAATAGACAATATCACATTCAATTATATTTCTCAGCTTCACTGTTTGCTTATTATTTAAGTCCTGATGGATTTAAGTGCTTTCAACAATAAACATTTGTTTAACCGAATTCTTCATATTCAGGCCGATTATTGATTGAATGCAAAATCATTTTCTAAACTTAGCTCTTTATTTCGATTTATCGATCAATTTTCAAGTTTTTATTAAACTTTTGTCAAATTTCAACTCAGCCGTTGATGAAAATTTGATTTAAACAATTTTCAGCGCAATTATTCGTCAGATGTGTGTAAATAACAGGTTTCATTAATTATTGAGACATTAATGAAAAAGGAATTCGTTTATTCTCTGTCATGTTATTTCTATAATTAGAATGTATATTTGCACAGATAATGCATGTTTTATTTTTCTTTCAATGTTTTCTTTCTGTGTAAAGTCTTTCAAATGCAGACTAAGCATTCACTTTTCCCACTTTTGTTTTCTACGCTTTAAATACAGTCAAATCACTTCAGTCGACCTTATGTTTATTCATATTAAAATCCGTTTAATTAATGGCATTTTCGCTGTCAGTGAAGGAAAACTTATACTAAAAGTCCGACATAAAGGAAAATAAACTCAACTGAATATCATAATAAACTAACAGATTTCAATATTATCAATAATTAAGCACAAATGCGTTAGAAGTTTTTCGATTTTGTGTCATAAATAAAGTCAATTCGTTAAATTGAAAACTAGACCAACGGATATTGTAATTTGATATGAGATTTGCATAAGTTGGCAACTTATGGACCGCTTCTTAAGCAGTCTTCAAGAAGTTTTAAACATTTTGTTGAGATAAAATCTCAATTTGTCTTTATTGTGAGATAATCTTAATTTTATGAAATTCATCGTATTTAATATGTTTCACTCAACTCAAAAGATTTTTATAGATTTGAGGCAAATGTGTTTTAACCTAAATCATGACTTGTATTTTCTATAGAACACTTAATATGCATACAATCAAACCTTAGTCTATAGTTTTGCAGTAAACGAAATGCCATTCTGTATAAGTTATCAATTTTTATATTGTGGGCTTAATATTTGAATTGTAACTTTTGAATACGCTTTGCGTTTGTATTATAGACTATACTTTTTTATTTCTATAGAATAAACAATTTATGATCAAAGGTTTTTATTCAGAATTGTTAAACTTTATCCTCGAGACATAGTAACGATGCGGAATATAAATTCCGGTCTACAGTCAATTTCGATTTTTTGCAGTTTAATCAGAGTTAAATTCATAAACTTTTTTACATAAAAACTACATTATATATCGAATTAATTGATATCAATGAA
>JAQFXV010000817.1:0-17612 GCA_034694065.1 Camisia spinifer
TTGATTCAAAATTGATTCAAAATTTTTTTGAATTCCTGAAATTGAAATGAAATTTAAAACTTGAGAGACTATTGAAACTCAAATCTTGAAACCGATATGACATGAGTTATAGGCATTTTATTTGGAACTTAAACTCTAAATACAAGTCTGGTATTAATATCCGTCATATTCTATTAACTTCTAATCCTCAGATCGAAAGCAATCAAGTTTAGTCTCATTTAATATTATTGAATCACGAATTCAAGACTCGAAACAGTTGTAAACATCTCTTAATCAAAAATCGATCGAAAATGAGATTTCGAGCTCTACTTCTATTACTCAATTTTGGTTCAATATAACAATTTGATTAAAATAAACATTATTTAAAGTTTTATTAAGATTTTGACGATAAAAAGAGTTTCTCTTCACTGTTCTTTAGACTATAATTACTCTCAACTTATTGTATATTCACGTTCACAGCTTTTAAGTAACATTTAAATAATTGTTTTAATTTTGAAAATATCTTTTAAAAGAATGGTTTAGTTCCAAAAATCATTAAAAACTCTATATCAGTATTTTTTCATCTAATAAGTGGTTTGAAATTTGAATAAAAATTAATTGCACTCAACATTTCTTTCAATTTGAACATAACATTCATTAAACCTTATTTAAAGTTTGTTTAAATTTGAATATTTAAATTAGCCTTCATTTGACTTTCCTTTCAGGCAATATTTGCTTAAATATAAACTTCAACTTTATTTCTTTGAATAGTTCAAGTTTGAGTCAAATTGAGTGACATGTTTTCTGATATCAAATCTAAAGCATTTTTATTGCAAATTATGTTTTATTCATGAATTATTTTATATTCATTTCAAAATATGTTTGCTATTATTCAATGAGTTTTTTTCATATTTTTGTTTTCCTATGAGAATAGTTTGGTTGAGTTTAATGAGCAACTGGTTCGATGAGTTTGAATGAAAAACTGATGCAATTTTACGATTAAATTTAATTGAATAAATTATATGAATTTTCAATAATTTCATTTCTCGAGTCTCGACTATTTCTCCAAATTTATTTACTCAAAAATTAATGATAGTTTTATGTGTTAATTATCATTCAAATTTATCTTTTTCACTCAATTCATTCAAAAAGCATTAATTATTGATAAAAGTGTAGTTTTTAATCGAAAATTACCGGTAGTCTTAACTCCTGAATTGTACTCCATTTTGAATAACTTCCGTCAATTGTGAAGGAATTGATGTAATTTGGGTGTAATTTTCGATTCCTTGATCATACTTTCTCTGAATAACTGTTTTCAACTATAGCTATAAATCCTAGATTTGCAATGAATTGCAGAGTTGATATCCAAATTTTTGTGAACATTTCAAAGTGATCGTAAATTTGAATAATTATGTTTTTTAAAAATGAAATTGCACTTTCATATTATATCATTTAAACTGACTATATTTTCAATGCAAAATTTCAATATCCTTATAACAAATTTTAAATTCGAGACTCGAAGGAGGCCTCGATCGAGACTCGAGAAGAAATTTTTCGGTCGAGACTCGAGAACCGAAACTCTGCAATAATTTTGATGTTTATGAATGAAACAATATTTAGTTAATTCCTTAAGAACTTATCATTATTTGTTTCATTTTCTATATACACTCTCTATATGTGAACTCATATATCGTCAGAGCATGAAATTTATGTTAATATGATATAAACCATATATCGTGTATTACAAGCAATGTTAATATGTCTTTCATTATATCACAAAATGCATATCTTTTGCTACTTTTAATAGAGTGTTTGTCTTTCTCTTGAGAGTTGGTTATTGAGTTTGGAAATGTTGGAGCTTTGGATCTGGTTTTGAATAGTTATTGGGTTTTAGTTGTATCCACTCTATCAGTATGTATTTAAGTTAATACTTCATATGTTTGCTACCAAAACAACTCATTATTTTAATCAATTCATCTATTATTCTTCTCGATAATAATGCATAACTTTAATCATATTTTAAATTCAAGGAAAATTTTTTCCTTTTTCTTATGACACTCACGGAAACAAAACTATAAATATTAATATTGCTTTCAAATGTGCTCAACAATCAGAGTTTGCGTTTCGTTTTTTGAAAACTAGTCTTACTTAAAAAAGTTTATCATTTTCTTCAAAATTATTATTCAAATTGTGGAATAAGTGATCTTCGAGTCAAAAATCGGTTTGAATAATAATGGATTTCAGTGTCGATGCCTTGAGGTATAATCACAGACATGCAAAATAATGCATAACTGCTCTCTTATACCATATTTTTTAACATTCTTTCTAGTATTGAGTCTCCAAATATTGATTGATCTTCTTTTTGAATCTTAATCGTAATTTTTCCTATTTCTCAATTACAAATTCATGTTTATTTACCCGCATTTTCTATATATAGTCAAATAGATTGTTTATGTAAACTCATCTCTCTTTTAATTACTTTTTTAATGGAATTTTTGCTGATTTTTTCCTCTGTATAAATTTAATTTTTTTTATTCGCATTAATCTAAAAGCTATTCTTTTTGAAACTTGAATTCAGGGTCTTTAAGAAGAGCTCTCCAAATGGGAAAGTAAGTATTGATTATTTCTTATCTTATGGCAAATTATTTTAGTTTTATGTCTCGTTCATTTTTCATAACTTATAATAATGGCAAATATTGTTAGAAACCTCAGTTATTCGCTTATTATTTATTCATTTTTAAAATCAAACAAATAGTTCTGTTTAGAGTTTATTATGAACTCAGAAAAACAGAACCAAATCAAATAATGTGAAATAAGTTGAGAAATTTTCATTGCAATTATGATCATTCATTCGAATATATCAGACAAAACTTGATTATATCTATTATAACATTAATATAGAGCATAGCTTTCACTATACAAAACAAATATTAATTAGTCAGGCATTAATTTTTGTATCAATTTCATGACATAATTACTGATCAGTCATTTTGATTATGAGAGTAAAATAGTCATACATTCAATAATCTTTAGTTTTAAAGTCTTATCTATTTCTGTTTTTGTGTAAGTCAGGAATATTTGACTTGATTTAAACCAAGAAAAAATTCGCAATAATTTTTTAGCCTTAGGCATAAACCAAAATATGGTTCTAAGCTTTTCACTAAATGGAAAGTGTTTTCAACTTTCAGACACAATAGCATTCAATTATTCCGTCTATGAATAAAATATACATTTGTCTGAACTGAGCTTTTATTGAAAAGAGTCTGTTATCAATTAATTATTATTAACATAATCTTTCCTTTAATTAAACCATATATTAAATTGAAAGTCTCTAAAAGTTTTGGCTGAAATCCTATTTATGTCATTGAAAGTCTCGTTAAGACTTTGCTTATGCCCAAAAAGATTAGTTGGCTTTCGAGCTTTTCTCTTTCAATGACATTATTACACAATTGTTGTTATTTAAGATAAATAATTCTTTTCCATTATGTTCTTAACTCATGAAACTATGAGGTAATATGTTATAAATCTCTAGAGTTTAAACTTTCGAAATCTTTTTGATAGATAACAGTCTATTTGGGGAAAAGAGATTTTGTGGACCATTTATCTCATGTCGATCCTATTGGTAAGTCATACATACAATAGATGAAAACCTACCCCTACATTGTTAACTGTTATATAAATTCTGTTTAATCTTCAATAAGAAATATATATTTATATTAATATTTATTTAATCCATTGAATAGATGGTGTTGTACTCATAGATCCGGATTATATAAAAGACCGTAAAGTGTTTGGTCATGTATTGGCGGCATTTCGTTATGGAAGAGAAGATTTAGATGTTTTAGGGCTTACTTTTAGAAAAGATCTTTACTTAGCTTCAGAACAAATTTTTCCGTTTAAAGAAGAAAACACAACACAATTAAAGAGACCGCTCACGAGATTACAAGAAAGGCTTATTAAAAAATTAGGATCAAATGCATTTCCATTTTTCTTTGAGGTTAACAAACATTGATTTGAATTTATTTATAGATATATTAATAGATTTTGATTAATAATGACAGCTTCCGCCTCATTGTCCGGCATCAGTGACATTACAACCCGCGCCCGGAGACACTGGAAAGCCGTGTGGAGTAGATTATGAGCTTAAAGCATATGTTGCGGACGCTGTCGATGAAAAACCTCACAAAAGAAACTCAGTTCGATTAGCCATCAGAAAAGTGGTTTACGCCCCCAGTAAACAAGGTGACCAACCAAGTGTAGAAGTTAGCAAAGAGTTTATGATGTCTCCAAATAAACTACATCTCGAGGCATCGCTTGATAAAGAAGTATTAACTCATTATTTTATTAATTAATTATCAATTCATTAATATATTTATTTAATAAGCTTTACCATCACGGAGAAGACATTGCTGTCAATGTACACATCGCTAATAATTCAAATCGAACGGTCAAGAAAGTCAAAATATCGGTTCGACAATTTGCTGACATTTGTTTGTTTTCAACCGCACAGTATAAGTGTTCTGTCGCTGAAATAGAGAGCGAGTATGTTATCAACTCTTAATCAAAATTGATTTGATTCGCTCTTATCTTTATTTGAAAATAAAAGTAAATAAATCTTGTTATGATCTTTCAGAGATGGATGTCCTGTAAGTCCTGGTTTTACTTTATCCAAAGTATTCTACTTAAAACCTCTTCTCGCAAATAATAAAGATAAACGCGGACTTGCACTCGACGGTCAACTCAAACACGAAGACACAAACTTAGCCTCTTCTACAATGTTTGTTCATATTTACACACATTTTATTAATGAAATAAGTTATTAATCAAATAATTGGTTTATAGTATTACAGATCCGGCTCAAAAAGAGAATTTAGGCATAATTGTTCAGTATAAGGTTAAAGTTAAACTATGTTTAGGACCATTGGGTGGTGATGTTGTCGCTGAACTACCTTTTGTTCTCATGCATCCTAAACCTGAAGATACCGATAATATAATTGCTTCCAAAGTATTAGATACTAATAATACTGACGGCGATGCAAATGATGACCAACAAAATGCCGTTATTGTTGACACTAATTTGATTCAACTCGAAGCGTAAGTTTATTTATTTTAAGTCAACACCAATTCATTTACATTTATTATTTTCAAAGCTATTAATCACTATCAAAATCCAGTTCACTTTTAAAGTTTTCAAACTTTAAATATTGATCAAAATAATAATTCTCTCTTAAAAGCGAAGTTTTTAAGTCCATATTTTCTGAAACTGTTTTCCACTCTATTGGGAAAAGTTTTCAAATTGAAATAAATGACTTTTTCTCTCTCAACTCGAAAACTAATAGTTTATTTACAGTATCTATAAATTTGTTTACGTTATAAAATAAATCAATTAGTTATGGACTGTTATGATAAAAATGAAGTTAACTTTTAAACTTACTAAAGATTCAATTTATTTTAATTACAGTGAAGACAACGATGATATTATATTTGAAGATTTTGCGCGATTAAGATTGAGAGGAGAGACAGACGCTTAAAGTATTGAATATTAGAACCTTATGATCTTCAAAATGCATCATTTACTGCAAATTACAGTACAATTTCAAATCCCACGTGAAATGTATTTATTTTGTAACGATTTGTTTTATATGTCGTTAATTATTGATAAATCATCGCGTTTTGTGAATATATTATTAAAACCAATTTAAACCTCTTTGTTATAAGCATTGATGTTATTAAGTATGAGTTTATTTTTAAACTAATTTGTTTGCATTCCAAACGCTATTATATAATCACTTTTTAACCTTTTACTTCTTATACGTGTATTAAGTTATATAATACTGAATGTCAATCCTTTTTACCTTATTATTGATTATTAATTTATTGAAAGTATTTTCTTTTAAATAAATTCTTATGAATTATTTTGTGCCAAATAATTATAATTAAATGTAAAATATTGTGCTTTTTAACTGTAATATTTTTAATTCATAAGTTCTTTATTTTATTCTTATTTTTAGCGTTAATGTTAACATTACTTCAAAGTCAATAATATATATGAAAGTACAGTACTTGAGAAACTTGAATGTGAAAACTCCTCTGTTTTTAGGTATAAGCAGTAGATTATAGTCAACAAAACCCACAATAATTTTTGAATGCTATAAAAGTTATGTGAATTATAGTTAGAATTAATGTAAATTCAAAGTGATCTAAACCTATGGAAATAGAGTCGTCAAAAATGGTTTTAAGTGATTGTATAAATATTTGATGCAGTTTTTCAATATTCGATTATTCATTCATAAATTTATTTATTTATACGGAGATTAAATGTAAACTTTACCGAATTCTCTATTCTTTCCATATTTTTCGATTTCAAAATTATTTAATTAATTAAATTTATAGAATTATTTATTTATCAATTGACTTGTAATGTGAGAATCGGAGGCTTTTTATTAATAATTACATTATTTAAGAAACTGATCAAATGTATTATTTATGAGATTTTGGTTCAATTCAAATATTTGTACGTTTTTGTAAACAATATGTATTTGTAATGATTATTTTGCATTTATTTGTTGATCAATTTGAATAGAATTGAATAGAATTGAATCCTTTAATGAATTGAATGTATGATTAAATATTAATAAGTCATATATAATATTGTTTGTTGAGTACATTTAATAAATTAACAATTTATTAACAATAAAACATTTGAGATTCAATTTTTAGACATAAAATATTATTCTCCACATACTTTTTTTTAAGTATGACAAAAGATTTTCAAAATTGATTAAACAATTGAATTATAAAAATCCTTGACATCCAGTACTAGAAGAGAGCTAATGCCTAATCAAATAATCGAACTGTTATTCGAAACTCAACTAGAAAATGAAAAATTATTAGAATTCACACAACTAGAGTTCAAATATAGATTTTTAGAATTCAATTGGACTCAATCTAAAGCTTCGTTTGAATGCTTGCTTTCTCTTCTGTTAAAATTAAGGTACAGTACAATACACTACAACATCGATTTCATAAGTGGTCGCACTTTTTATCATTAATTGAATGTGTTTATCTTATTTTCCTCATATCGAATGAGTTTATAATTAACATAAAACTCGGACTTTCAATAATTAGAAACGTTTTTGATTGACCTCGAGTTCTACACTATAATCAAGAATATGTTAAATCAGTCATCACTGCTCGCATCATAAGATCTTTAATTTATATTTAAGATTTGATCTTTCACTATATGTTTTTAAGCATAGATTAGTGTTATAGTTTTGAAATAGCTTAGGATTAATCAACAAAAATACATTATTGAAATTATGAGTTATAATATCAACATTTTATTATTGGAAAGAAATTTTTAAATAAATTAAACTCTTAATTCTCATAACGTTTAATTTAAAGTTAATGAAAGTCTACTTAATTTGATTTAATAAGTTTGAAGCCCTGAAGAATGTCCAAGCATTGATCGAAAAGCTTCTCTATTATTATTATCATATTTTTAGTTTCTTTTCACTGAATAAAGAGTTAAAACTTTTATTGCTTATAATAATATTCATTCATTTATTTAATTGGTGAACACTTTCGTTTGTTAATCGGGTTTCAATTTGAAACAGAAAAGATTTCAATAATTCAAAATCAATAGACATCCAAAACTTTAAATCAATGACAGAAAATCCGGAAGGATTTAAGATTGGAAATCAACTTATGGTCGGAATTTTTACGGTCTTTTAAATTTGAACAGGCTTTATTTTTTTGCTCGCGTAAGCGATCAATTATCTTTCTTCTATTTTTAAAACTCAATGCTTAGCATATTTGCAAGACTATATTTGTGTAAAAATATAAATACGAATAAAATTAAATTAAAATCAAAGAAAGTGGATAAACTTCAGTTCATAAATTCCAGTGCAGATTCTCTAAGAAATTGAGGGAATTATAGGTAATGTATTCATAAATTGTATTAATTCGAAGAATGCAGGTCTTGGACTGTACTAGTCATGGAATATTTGGGACCACTATCGGCAAAATGCATGAAAGTATGGTTTTAAGTTTAGCCTTAACCTACCTGTCATTGGCTTTACAATTGATGGTTATATTTCAAAACTTTCACTGAAAAGGAACATTAATATCGCGACACTTGAAAATTTTCTGTTAGAAATGATGAGAAGTGACAAATATAATCATATCATAGACTTTGGACTCTGAGAGGATTACATCGAGGAGGAAAAAATACTCACATCCTAAAAGTTTGACCGGAAGTATGGAAGTATGAACTTTAATAATCACTGCGAAAGAGAACATAGCAGAAGAGTAAGCAATACATTCAAATTGATTTAGTGAAGTATCGTTTCAAATTTTAATCTCATTTTTAGGAAGAATGAGAAGCAATCGGATTAATGTTAGCCTATCTGATAAAAGGAGAGCTTCCGGGGCAGAGAATCAATATCAAATCATCAAATTGAATAATTGACTCTAATGTGAAATTCAGTTAATGCTCTCGTTCTTAATTGAATAATAATAATACTTGTATTACAATAACCAATATGAGAGACAGACCTTTTCATAATTCATCAGAGATTCATTTGGTTTATAAGCTTTTATAATAAAACGCTTACTATCCTATCTATTTTGATAAATCGATTTGACTCTTAACTGCTTTACTAAGGGCTCGAATAAGAAAAAACTTAGGGATAGATGAGATCAATTTTAATGATTACAAATTGAACGATTGTAAGTTTGTGGCAAATTTTAAGGTATAGAATAAAAGTATTATTATCAAAATGGGATTGGATTTCACTTTTTAGACTAAAGTTCAGAAACACAATAAATAGAATTTTTCTAATTTTATTTTGCTGTTTGCAGTCCATGAATATGATTATTATTATTAAAATTTAATGTAAAACATTCGAATTAGTTAATAATCTTCTAAAATTCTTCTATTTCAGTGAACATGAAAGAGTAAATTTGAGTTTAATTGTGATTCTATTAAAGTTTCACCAGATATTTTCTAATCATTATTTTGAATTGTGATTTTTCCTACAAATTCGAGGTTTTATCATCACTTTAGCTGAACGATTGGTTAAGTCAATTATTTTTCTAAAATAGAAAATGTTATTGGAATGAAAAGCCTGAAATCGCATCAAAGACTTGAGATTTTAAGTAGAATTTGAAAGTTTTAAATATAAGAATATAAGAACTTGATAAAGTTATTTTTGCTAATTGAATATAATTTATTAATACAATAGAAAAGACTTTGAATCTAATAGTTTGACACTTATTTAACAATGATCTAAAATAGGTGTGTTCCCACTTCGCTGAATTCCTTTTCGCTGAAATCCGTTTCGCTGAATCCTTTTCGCTGAAATCCGTTCCGCTGAAATATTTTCTTATGTGAACATTCATTTAGGATTTTCAATATGTAATGAACACTCTTTTTAAGATATTTTCATGATTATTATAATTATAATTGCGACTTGATTCAATTTATTTGAAAAGTCATTTAATTTCAATTTTTATTCAGTTAATTATTATACCATAAATATTAAAACTTTTGTATTATCAAAATCTATTTCTAAAACCTAATTACTACTTGATAGAAACCATGCTAATTTTTTAAAAAATATGAGATTATAAACAAATTAAGATAATGTTATTACATGAATATTTAAAGTGAAATTAAATTCAGCGAAACGGAATTCAGCGAAGTGGGGGTATAATCTCTGAAATAAACTGATGTCAATTGTAACTACAGATGAAGAACGGATCTCGAGTTATAATAGAGAACAGTTTTGTTCCAGTTTTGAATTGATTATCATTTTATTCATAGAAATATTCCATTTGAATGAGTCTTTTAATAAATAATTTCGATTCGATTCAATTAAAATTTTAAAAAGTATGCATAAGAAATGAGCAACCCTAAGAAAATTAGAAAATCTCAAAAGGTTTAATAAACATTATCAAATTATTAAACTTTCATTTATTCCCAATTTTTTAAAAGTCTTGAATCCGAATTCTCTAAGTCTTCAATTTTCAGTCAGGGTTTCCTCAATGCTAACCAAAATTAATGACTCAAAATATCAATTTTTCGAAAAGAAACATTAATTTTAGAAAAAATGTTGTGTTATGTAACACACAATTTATGATTTGTTCATAAAATCAAATAAACATTTAATATGACTTGAAAAGAATCGTTTTGATATTACGGGTTTATGCAAATAATAAAAAAATTGTATTAAATTAGCCTTCAATTCAATGAATAATTAACGGTAAATAAGTGTAAAATTTTGAGATAAACTGTTTGAGAAAATGGTTTGAAGTTAGATAAATAGATGGAACATTGGTATATGGCTTATATGTAAAATGTAAGGATGGATTGATCTTGCGCTTCTTTTATATATATGTTTATACACGAAGTGCTTTCACTTCTCAGAGAACAGAATAAAAACCAATTGAAGAATTCGAAGCGTCCGTTAGCTGTTACTTATTTAAAATAATTATTTTTGAAATATAATATTTATTATAAAATTTATTACTAGTGAAGTGCGCTATACTTATTGTTTATTTACATGTTTAAGCAGCACAATTGTTGTCCTTGTTGTTGCCCCAATCCATGCCCTAATCCCATGAAATATGACATTTGCTTTTAGGGATGGGAGGCGTATATTGAAAAAGCCCTTCAAAGAAGCGCTGCAAAGATGGCATATAAGAATTATATCCTTTACCACACAGATGTGTCTCATCGTATTAACACTACTTATCACAATGAGTAGACTTGCTTCAAGTGATCACCAAATAAGTGGAAATTGGTCATTAAAGTATCATTACAGCCCGTGGCTTCACAAAGAGTTTGTTGATAGCTATAAATCAGATTCTTATTGTCAATCAAATAAAATGATGAACAAATGTTATAAAGAAGACAATTTAGTTAATTCTCATACAAGATTAGCTAAAGATCGAGATAGGATTTTACTGAAAAATGTGACGGATATTAATATAAAATCTTCATCAAACGGATCGACATCAAAGACGAACAATAACAATGATATTTCAACTGCATCAGTGTTTACCACAAGAGCCAGTGATGGCACTATTGCTACCTCTCCCGCACCTAAATTTACTGATACATTACTAGCTTTGAACAATCAGTGCCTTTTTCTTGATGGGAAATCGGCGAAAACAATCTGTGATTCCTCGCAGGGTGTGCCACGATTGAGGCTACTCGAGCGGTTCCATCTTAAATATTGTAACCGATATCCCTTAGTAAATGTGCTCAGTTCTGATGCCTGGCAAATGCTTCTCCATAGTGTCGACGGTCATCAGTGCGAACAGATTTTATCCGAATTACAAATGATCGATAATATTGTTAATCAACTTTTTTGTGAATATCATTCATTGCTTGAACGATATGATTGTGAAAATGGGTTCTCAGTCGAGTGGACCTGCAATGACTGTCTAGTAAGCATTCATTTGACTTTTTAATTAAGAATAAATGTATGATCTTTTCATAGTATAGTTCATATTATAGTCATTCATGTGTCTCTATAGTCAACAAAAATAATTTCAATTAACTTTAAATCATTTATCGATAACAATATTCCAATAATTAGTCAAACTCTTGTTATTCTGAAATATTATATAAATTTTAAAAACTTAACTTTTCAGCTTAACTCAGGTTTTAACGCGTTTAATAGGTATTCTCAAAATAATATTATAAGCTCTTAAAGTACTAATAATTGCATTTTGGGATCATTTTTTAATTTCCAATTTTAGCACTATTTTGAAACTGTCTGTATTCAAAAGCGTATCCAATTAAGTCATTATTAAAATTGTGCATAACTTGTAGAATTTGAGTTTAAATGATTAATACTAAGAAGCCATAAGAACATTGCTGTTTATTTTTAAGCTCTGTGAATATTTTCATAAACCCTTTGATACAATTTATCCCAAAATTATATTTCTTTTGGATTTTTTCAATTCTTTAGATGTTTTGAATAGAAATATAACTTTTTATTGATTTGAATGCAAATTTTGATCATTATATTGAATTCTAGTCATTAGTTCTGATTTACCCTATTTTTGAATAATGCATAAAACGAGACTAATTAATAGGAACATTTCGTGTTCATCTTTCGAAATTTTGAAAAATAAAATCTTTTCATCAAATTCTAAATGACATTAACTACAAATCATATTTCAGTAAAACTCATTATTTTATGCATGAGTGTGTCATAACTTAAAATTATTGCATTTAATTCCTTATCATAATAAATAGGTTTTTCTCAATCCTTTAAAACCCTTCTAAAGTTTTATCATTTTGAAAGTCTCATTAAAATCCATCATTAAATTTAAAAAATTAATTTAATATAATCTTTGATTGAAATATTTCGAAGACTTTTATAATAATAATATTACTTGATAAATATGAGTTATTTTTCTATTAATTAATTAAATATAATTTGTCATTAAACTGAATGAAGTCATCAACAGATAGTGATGAAAGTGATTTCGCGAATGAATACTCTAATGGTATAAATATATTATTAAGGAACTCAATAATTAAGATCATATGAGAAAGTTTCATTCAATGCAAGGCCAAAAATGTCAAATATGTAAAAAGGTGTGAAATATGCAAAAAAAATTGCGTTTCGAATTAATTTTTGAATTTACAAACTCTGACCTTAATTTATATCTGAATCAAAGTAAACTACAAAGAAAGCGAGTGTCAAATAATGTTCTGCAGAATTTCTTTTTAAATCTATTCGAAAACACTTTCATTTTTAATGGTTTAATTGATTTGTTGTGATTTCACCAGATTTCATGTGGAGCCATAACTTTTCAGTCATTTCATTTAAGTATATTTTACAATAACTTCTAATAATAGCTACAAAATTTGAACATTAATAACCTTAGAAAAACTGCGTGGTCTCAGTCTGTGTAGTCTCTCATTAGAGGATGATTCGAGATTCGAGACTCTCGATCTCGATTGAGTGCAGTCGAGACTCGAGTTGGTTAGTGTGGGAAAATTTTCAATAACTTTCAATGAGATTTTGTAGATTTTTGTTCTGGAGAAAGGGATTGTTTAAAACAATATCTTTAAAACACTTTTTGAAGCATCAATATAAGACTAAATAATCAAGTTCTTCATCCATATGTGATGCAATGTCTATAATTTGATCAAATCATAATTTAAGCTTTTATAAAAAGAAATTCAAAAATTAATTAATTTTTCTTTATTTGAAATATTGTCTTAATTAACAAAATTATTCTTAACACAACATTATAGAGAAGTTATTAAATAAAATAAACTTCAGGGTTGGCTTTGGCAGCATTAGATTTATTTATTACAACATTAAATAAAAATTTAATATCTGTAAAATATCTATAGTTACAAGAAAATTATAACTTTGACAGTTTGTACACACAATTTACATATTGAACAAACTGCAAAAAGTAAATGAATTTAATTCGCATTTTATACTTTGTAAAACTCAACACAAGCGAAAATCATTAGTGGATCGGATATTAATAATTTTTAATCAATAATTATTATTGTTTATAATAACAATCTAAAGGATGTCAAATAATTATACAAATTCCTTAAACATTAATAAGTTTATCATAAGTTATTGCTATAATATCTTTAGTTATCAGTTGAGTTTTGAGTAATTTAAAGAAATCTAATAAATAAAGTTCCCTCTGACTAGTGATATAAACAAACTAAATGATCTGGTGAGGTAACCGTATTAATTAAGTGAGACTGAGTCAGTAGTGTCAAATTTTTTCTTAAATTCAATGGAAGATTTAAATGTTTCTTTGGATATTTAAACATTAAAAATAATTTCGAGAGTCAAGAGTCTCAATCGGATATAGAGTTTCGAGACTCGAGCGTTCAACTCTCGTAAAAATTCTGCTCTATTTCTCATGCAATAACAGATGCATTTGAGTCTTAATTAATATGATTCTTGAATGAAGCCATAATAGATAATTAAATAAATAAATATGAATTAATTTGTTAATTATTGATCGACATGAGCTAAAATGTTTCGAAATATTATTCGAAAATTGATACTTTCATTCATACTTTCTTTGCACAAATATTAAAGCATTCTTAATATAATAATAACTATTGAATTAATCTTAATGTAGTCAATAGTTTTATTTTCGCGCATTTTTATGGCAAATATTCATTATTGAATCAGTTATTCAAAACTTGAAAATAAGATTTTTCCTCATTTATGTCATAATTACGTTCATTTACAGTAATTTTTTTGATAAAGTATTGCAATGTAATAGAAGTAAAGCAATGGATTTACTTAATTCATTGAATAGAATATTTATCTTTATTGTTTTGCTTCCATTATATTATTTTACTTTTGAAAAATACATGTACAGTACAGTAGATATAGATTTGTTTAATTTTGCTTCTAATTTCAAGCCTAAATTGAAATATATTTGAATTTACTTTAGCTTTTATACTTATTTTTTCTTTGTTTTAATTTTTGCTTTTATCAGATATACAGAAACGTTTAGCTCTAATTTTATGACGTTTGATATGACATTCCTTCAATCTTTCCCAAGGGAGAGATTGTTATAGTGTTTTTGGGCCTTATACAGGGCTTTGTACCCCCTTTTTTATTAATTAAAATTTTTTTTTAATGTAATGCTTGATTCCCTCTTCACTATTCAATGAAATATCAACAAAAATGTAGCAAGGTGAAAAAAAATTCATTCAAAAATCAGTAACTTTTCTAGCGCCACCTGCAGATTTGAAATCATATGAGCTAACAATACCCCACATACACCCAAAATATCCAGCCGATTCATCCTTTGATCATGACTGCTATTCCCTTCCATCTACACACCGCGTAACGGGACTAATGATTATTAAGTACCTTAAGTGAAAGGTAGGTATTGGAGCAAGAGTATATATAACTTAGCAGTTCGATGCATGTGTACAGTTCTCTTCCCCCCATTAACACGGTTGCTATTTTAATATTTTCCAATGAAATAATTATATTTTATTTATTTTAATGATTAATTAATTTACATAGAGTTAAGCTGAGCAAGTACAAAATTTTAAATTTTTTTCTTGAAAAGTACTAAAGTCTAAAAAATTTTCTTTCAAATCCAATCAATTAAAGCACTTAAATTTCAAGAAAATCGAAATCTTATTTCCACCTGTAGCTTTGGAGCATGTGAATTACTCTTATTAATTATTTATTAATTTTTTTGCATTAATAGTATTCTTCTATAAAAATTTTTTAAAAATAACCTAAAAAGAATTAATTAAACTTTTATTACCATATAAAACAGTGAATTCTCAATCATCTATTATCTCGAAATAGATCTCATTTCTCATTTATGAGCCAATTATTGAGATGGCATATTTAAGATCAGATTTAACAAGTTAAAATTTGACTCTCAATTGATAAAGATCTCATGATATTGTATTTTTTTAATTAACAAAATTCTGTGTTTGTAACTAACAAACAAAAGCTAAAAAGTCTAACCTATCTATTTTCATAGCCTTAATAATTATAAATTTACTTTAACAGGTTTTAAAAGTAATTTAATATTTATAAATATATAGTTGACCACAAGTTTTTAAATTTAAGTTTACATATATTAACCTGAATAATATCATACATTTCTAACGAAATTTTCTATTTTTTAATAAAAATTCATTTGAAATATACAAAACCATTACTGGTTCGATAAAATCATGATATGTGAGTTCATTGTTTCTTATTTAACTGGAAGCAAGTCTTAAAAAAACATTCATTAAAGAGTAAAAGCTTATAGTAATTGTGAGCAATAAATTACAATTAAAACTAATAAACAGGTATAATCTTCAACACATAAAACGGTAGTTATTTCTGTAACTTCATAGTGATATCATTTAGTTTTGGAACCAAATGATTTATCAAATAAACCGGTGATTTGCGAAATAAATTTGATCTGAAATGAGCCATAAATTAAGATTGATATAGAGAAGAATGAGATTGAACATAGATTATGCAAACGATTACCTAAAACAGATTGACTTAAAGGGTGCATAAAGAAATACACTAACTATTGTTAAGTAATTCGAACTGATATCAATACTCATAAATTGATTTTTCTTATTCACATCATGAATTTTATTTAGGCGTTCACTACTTCTGAAATAGGCAATAATATGATAGGCATAGTTTCTTATGTATGAAAATATTAGAGATACCATTTTCTAAATAAGATTTAAGTGATTTAAAAGGATCATCAGATTTCACATGCTATAAGACATAAAATGACAACTAACGAACTCAACTGCTTTCAAAAAAAATTCCAACTAATAAACTAAAGAGTACTAACAAATAATCTAAATATAATTACTTGAATATGTATGTATGCGAAATCGATTTTGATTGCAATCAATTAAAAGCGGCACAATTCTTAAGGAATTCTTTCTCAGCTTTCTCTACTCTATTATTTCTCAATACTGAAATTGGAGACAAGAAAGTTTGTGAAATGGAAAGTAACTTTCTTTCAGTAAACATTTTAGTAAAAATCAAGACCAGAGCGCATGTCGTTATTTTGTCAAAATCTCTTCATACATCTCTTGATATATCTCTCCTCCACTATCCTTAAATTTTGAGTGAAAAACTTATTCAATATCTTTACACTAAAACCAATTGGTCTGACATATGTATTATTAAGGCTTTTTTCATCGTTCATATACTTCGCCTGAAGCTATTCGAGATACTTGAATGTCATCCTAAATCTAATACTATGAGCAGTATATTCTTATCAATTTCCTGAACTATCTCCGTTTGAAAGATCTATTTTATAGATGCTTAAAAGATTACATGAAATTTTCATTTAAATTTTATTAAAATCGATTTATTTAATGCTTATAAACAGAAATGAATTTTTGAAAATTTATTTAATTCTTATTTTTAATAATTTCCTGAGGATATTGATTCAAAATTGCGGAAAAAATTTGTGAATCCATTTAAAATCTAGAGATTGAAAGCTTCTTCATGTTCATCAAAAACTTGAAATAATTACCCAAATAATTACAAAATAATGGAAAAACTGTTAATTTTAATGTGATTTTAATTCTTAAAGAAATTTAATTTATTTTTCAAGTTATTTCTTAACTTTATTTTTTAATTTAATCTAATTTGGATTCGAATTTTTCATTTGTAAAATTGATGCAAAAGTGGATCAATGCTTATAAATTTTATGCATAACTTGAATTAATTTGAAGTAAAAGTTGAATACTTATCAGTTAAGTTGAGAAATATTTTATGGTAAATATATTAAGTCTGATGAAAAAAATCGGAATAAAAAAGATGAGAAGTTCTGAAAAAGCATGATTTGATCCTTTTATTGAATTTCTGTTTTCTATAATTGTTTCAGAATTATATTTCATGGGTTTTATACCTTTTTCATCTAATTATGCTCAGTAACGATGATTTTTTCCCAAAGAATTCCTGAAATTCTTACTGTATCTGTGATTTATGAACAAAAATTATTACTTTAACTCAAGTCTCAAACAGCCAGTTCTAATTTCATGCCGATTCGTTTAGTTTGAACATGAGCTCTCTCTCTCTCTCTCTCTCTCTCTCTCTCTCTCTCTCTCTCTCTCTCTC